>CM067521.1:26079547-26107047 GCA_034509495.1 Acestrorhynchus altus | reverse complement strand
TCAACCTGCATACAGACTCCTGACTGATCAGAGAGAGAGAGCGAACCGATGCTCAGCCTGCATGCAGACTCTGACTGATCAGAGAGAGGGGCGGGGCTGATGTCAGCCTGCATACCAGACTCGACTGATCAGAGAGAGGCGGGAGCTGATGCTCAACCTGCATACAGACTCTGACTGATCAGAGAGAGAAGCGGGGCCGATGCTCAACCTGCATACAGACTCTGACTGATCAGAGAGAGGGCGGGAGCTGATGATCAACCTGCATACAGACTCTGACTGATCAGAGAGAGGGGGCGGGGCTGATGACATCACTAACTAGGATTATAGAACAAATTTTCTGAATATAAGTCCTGAGTAGGTATAATACTGATATATGTAACACAAATAATGAAGGACATTCAGGTCGTTTATTTGGATGATTGTCACATATTTTGAAGAACTTATTTTAAATATCCTTGTCAATCTAATCATTAAAAATAAGTAATCAAATCTTATTCTTTCAAGCAATAAAAAATGTGAGACCAAATTACAAATTCAAATTCTGCGAATATCTGTTATTTTTATATCTCAAAGAAATTTAGAAGCTTAAGATCTGCAAAGACAATATCTGGTTCCTATATTTGTTAATGTTTAGGTGAAAAACTGCACATTAAACTGGCCTAGAATCCATGGATTAAAACAGAGACAACCAACAAGAGGTTTCCCAGAAAACAACAATTTATCCAAATCAAGAACAAACTTTCCCTGAGGAACCACTGAAGAACCTTATTTTTATAAATATGATTCTCCACCATGACACTATTTGTCTTGTATTTGTGTATTGTACACTGTAATATGTGCCAACACACTGACCTATTTGGCTTCACCTGCATTCAGCTCCAGTCCCTTCTCATCACCAGCCATTCTCACCATTATTTCTCTTCCCTAACCTTCTTCCTCTCCAGTCTGTGGTGATTACCACTGTTGGACCTCAATACGAGTCAGTGCAGCTTTAAAACCTGTACGGCTCTAATCTGCCTCCAGGAGCGGTCAGGCATGCGGGTAGAGCGTGGAGATTTGGGGCTACGCTCTACAGTGTTACAGCTTTCACAACCGGACCACAGAATCGCCCGCCAAGCTACAAGTGTTCGTTTGCGGGTGACTGCCTTCCAACAAGCCGCAGTGACAGTGAGAAATGAGACTGGATGTTTTTCCTGCAGCCGTAAGGCGCGATGCGGGACCAGGAGGAGGGTCCGGCGTAAACGGGGGCTGAGCTGAGCGGCCTTACTCTCTCCGTAAAGTCAAGCTGATTAAAATTAAGCTGATTCAAAGCAGTGACTGATTAGTGGTCAGTCAGTAATAAGACCACCTTTTAATCTTCAGTACGTTTTGTCAGAATTAACCTGTGGATACGAGAAAAATGAGAAGCGTATTAAGGAGACAGATTTTCAGGAGATACTATTCTTAAATTTCATTGTAATTTTGACCAAATATTCACTGATAAGAACTAAAAATGATGTATTTATCCATCAGTATTTATCCCTTCATATTACTTTTATTCTGATATTTGAACCCTGTGTGATGGATAAAACTGATAATACATACAGAACAAAAATGATAAATGATTTCTTTTGGACCACGGTCAATCATTTAGAACTTAAAAATATAAAAATATTATAAATATCCTTGTTAATCTAATCATTACAAATTATTCATAAACATTATTGCATATAGATAGAAATGTAGGGTCTGTATAGAATTTCTGAGATATGAAGTGTTTTTAGAAACAAAACAAAAAAGCTGCAGGTATATGTTGATCAGAGTATGATCAACTTCATAAAAACATCTAAGTTCTTTTAATTTTTACATCTGATTTAGAACTAAATATGAGCGGTCTCCTCTAAATACTTCAATTTATTTAATGAATAAATGAAAATACATCAAACTCTGAAAGCATCTCTCAAAATTGGTCTGGAGTTCTAAAGGTCCCCTCTAAGCAGTTAGTCCCTGGTCTACCAGTGTCCTTCACTGGCAGTGGCTGCAGTGTCTGTTGTTGGGGACGTTTTCAGGCTGGTTCCATTTTCTGCTCATTGCTGAATTAAAGCAGCAGTAATTTTGCACTTGTGACTTGTTTGCAGCGGGTCTTATTCTGATTTCTTGGCAGATACAGTGTAGTGTTTGTATCTGGTAGTTTGAGTATCTGCTGAAGGCCATAAATATGGCTAAACATACACTTTGTAGAGCCCACACAGTAATACGTGTACAGTTGCAGGCTGTTGTCATGTACAATATGTCATCCGTCCTACTTCATTCATCACTGGACACTGTTGTCAAGATACAACATAGCGCTGGTGGTGGTACAAGTGTATCATGCACTATTAATTGTTGCTGGGGTTTTGTGTGGTGTTGCAGTATCAGTGTCACTGCTGGTCCACCCACCTAAAATTGCTCCAGCCAAATGCATCACCCTGAATGAAGAGCTAGAAACACTTAGCCAGCTCTGCTGCTGCAGGCTGTGTCTGCACTCTACAGCAAAGCGGGGTCATATAGTGGGAACTTCACAGGTTCTGCAGTATGTTCTAATACTGGTGAACATCACAGAGGCAGCAGCTCAGCAGTACATGCCTTATCAGCTGCGGTATAGTAGGCTGAGATCTTCACACATAGGCAGACTCTGCCCTCTTGCTGGACAGCATTCAGTCTTCTCTACATGACACAAAAATACGCGCCAGGCAAAGCAGTAATAATGAAAAAGAACACCAGCACTGCATGTTTCCATCTTACATTAATCTTTGATTAGTGTTTAAAAACGTCTATTAAAAATGGACAGATTTGGGCCAAAATATACGACAGAAGATCCACGCCTTAGAACATAAATCTACTGCAGGAGTGGACATTGGTTCCAAAATGTACGGTAGTGAACATGACCTCAGGACAAACACTGTATGGCAAGGGGCATTACCTAGGGCCAAAAAAGTACAGTAGGGGTCAATACTGGGGCCAAAAATGTACAGTAGGGGTCAATACTGGGGCCAAAAATGTACAGTAGGGGTCAATACTGGGGCCAAAAATGTACAGTAGGAGGTGTGCAGGGCCAAAATGTACAATGGGAGTCCAATACTGGGGCCAAAAGTACAGTAGAGTCAATACTGGGACCAAAATGTACAGTAGGGAGGTCAATACTGGGGCCAAAAAAATGCTGTAGGGGTCAATACTAGGGCCAAAATGTACAGTGGGGTCAATGGGGCCAAAATGTACAGTAGGGGTCAATACTGGGGCGGCCCGAGTACAGTAGAGGTCCATGCTGGGGCCAAAAGTACAGTGAGTCCAATACTGGGGTTAAAAAGAGTACAGTAGAGAGTCATGCAGGGCCAAAGTAATACAGTGAGGGTCAATGCGGGGCCAAAAAAGTACAGTGAGAGTCAATACAGGGCCAGGAAAATGTACAGTAGAGAGTCCCTCATCACTGGGGCCAAAAAATTTCTGTAGGGAGTCAATATGGGGCCAAAAATGTACAGTAGGGGTCAATACTGGGGCCAAAAATGTACAGTAGGGGTCAATACTGGGGCCAAAAAAGTACAGTAGAGGTCAATACTGGGGCCAAAATGCATACAGTGAGGAGTCAATGGGGCCAAAAAGTACAGTAGAGGTCAATACTGGGGCCAGAAATGTACAGTAGAGGTCAATACTGGGGCCAAAAAAGTACAGCAGGGGTCAATACTGGGGCAAAAAGTACAGTAGAGTCTGTTGGCTGAGGCCCTGTATTTGATGACCCAGTGCAGTTCTAGGTCTATAGAGCTTCTTCCTCCACAGCACAGCTTTATGCCTCTCTAGTTTCATATTTCGTTCAGACTTCACAGGCTGCAGGCCTCATACCTTCCTTGACTAAACATCTAAGGTTGGGCAGGATTGCTTCATCATACCACCTTCCTCTTTATTACTCGCTGTGTTTGCAGAAAGTCTCACTTCAAAAACTACGAGCAGGACATGGACTCATACATCACGAACAGATGGGAGTTTAATATGCACTGATCGTTACAGAAGCTTTCTAAAGTACTAGGCGCAGACACTCCAGATTAGTGTTTAATGACAGCATGCATGTGTGTGTGTGTGTCATGTGTGTGATTATTGTATGTGTTTGTGATTGTATGTGTGAGTGTGTGTTAGTGATTGTGTGTGTGTGTGTGTGTGTGTTGTGTGTGTGTGTTTGTGATTGCATGTGTGTGTGTTAGTGATTGTGTGTGTGTTTGTGAGTGCGTGTGTGTTTGTGATTGTGTGTGTTTGTGATTGCGTGTGTGTGTGTTTGTGATTGCGTGTTTGTGAATTTACTTGTTCTGCTGTGTGTGTGTGTGTTTGTGGTTGCCTTGTGTGAGTGTGTGTTACTGATTGTGTGTCATGTTTGTGATTGTGTGTGTGTGTTTGTGATTGCATGTATGTATTAGTGATTCGTGTGTGAGAGATTGTCTGTGTGTGTTTGTGATTGTGTGTTTGTGTGTATGTGTTTGTGATTGTGTGTTTCTGTGTGTGTGTGTGTTTGTGATTCATATGTGAGTGTGTTACGATTGTGTGTGTATGTTTCTAGGTGTATAGGTGTGTTTGTGATTAACGTGTTGTGAATTTGTGTTTCTGTATTTATGTGTGTGTGTGTATCTGTGCTAGCGAGATACCATCTGCTGGCTGTGTGCAGCTGGTGGAGTGTCCCACAGTGTGTGTGAGGGTGACAGTGGCACACGTGAAAGATCTAGTGCGTATGTGGATTCAGGCTGCAATCCTGCAGCGGTCAGAGGGTCTCGTTTCCAGCTTCCTACAGAACCCTGTCAGAACTGGGACTGTTGTCAGTGTGTCAGTGTGTGAAGGTGTACAGGTATCCTGTAGCAAAGAGACAAATATGGTGGTACTTCTCGATACGTCAGGCGTCTGAAGAGCCTCGTACTTCGTAAACATCTTAGTCCAAGCGTTAATATCGAAAATGAAGTTGATAATGGACCTGTAGTCACAGCGGCGAGTCGTCTTCAATTCCAACAGCGGCGTGAAGATTTGATCGATGACTCATCGGAAGTCTCATTGTTTAAACAGATTAAAGTGCTGAATATGACTCTAATCCAGGACTGAAGATACCTCCGCGACCCTGCGTTCCAAGAGGTTAAATGCGTATTCCGGTGTGTGTGTTCGCTGTCTGTTTGCTGGGAGGACGCATTGGCTTCTGAGCTTTATATTGACATGTAACATCAAAAACAGCAAGACATATCTGACCATGTGGAGGATTATGTGGGTATGAAACAGCTAAAAAAATTCACTCGTTTCGACTGAATTAAATTCCAGTTTAGTCGTTTTCTTTGACCAGTGTTCAGAGATAATGAGAAATTGATAATACCCAATTACATATAATAATAATAATATAATAATAATAATAACAACCAATAATAATAAATAATAATAATATAATAATAATAACTATTATAATAATAATAATAAATAAATAATAATATAAATAATATATAAATAATTATAATAATTATATTATATAAATAATATATAAATAATATAATAATAATAATAATAATAATATTTTAAATAATTATGATAAACATTCTTGTCCATCTAATCATTAGAAATAAATTCATAAAATGAGATGAGATGAGATGTGTTTTTATTTCTAATTAAATTCTAAAGTCAGAAATGCTGTTGGAAAATGATCATTCATTCATTTATTGATCACGGTTTTGCTGTAACATATAACAAACGTGCTGTAACTGCGGCTGTGGGCCGTTGTCCACTCTGCAGCTCTGCTATCAATCCCACCCGTGAAGCGACAGATAGCCGTCAGAGCCTGTGATTTACTTAATCCACTTCAGGCGATTGAGCCAAAGGTCGAGATTTGTGAATCCTGGCGCAGCGCCAAATCCAACTCACAGTTCTCTAGCCTCTACATTCCAAAGACTCAAACCATCATCTGCCTTGTGATGCTGGCCCACAAACACACTCTCTGCTCATTTCAGAGCAGCTTTCTGGTCAATAGGAGAGAGAGAGGAGAGAGAGAGAGAGAGATAGAGAGAGAGAGATAGAAGTGAGAGAGATAGAGAGAGGAGAGAGAGATAGAGGTGGTGGTGGTGAGTGAGTGAGTGAGAGAGAGAGAGAGAGAGAGAGATGCAGAGAGGGAGAGGGAGGGAGAGAGAAAGAGAGAGAGAGAAAGAGAAGAGAGATGGTGGTGGTGGTGAGTGAGTGAGTGGGTGAGAGAGAGAGAGAGAGAGTGGTGGTGGTGAGTGGTGAGTGGGTGGTGGTGAGTGAGTGAGAGAGAGAGAGAGAGAGATACAGAGGGAGAGAGGGAGAGGGGAGGAGGTTTTGGTCTCTGAGGCAGTGATCAGTGTAGTTTTTGTTTGTCAGCCTGTAGCTCATTATGGTCAGATCTGGTTACCTGTCTCTTGGGCTCTTGTGTGTTCAGGTCTGTGGACTCATCTCGCTGTAAATCTGAGCTACTCTTACCGCTTTCTTCTCCGTCTAACCCAGAAAGACACTGGCCTCCTATAGTGAGAATTCTCCTCCATAGCACTGCACTGGGTTCCTCGTTTGTTGTGTTTGTTTACAGCATAAAGGACGGTGTTTCTCGATCAATATGTCCATCATTTGTCTGTGAAGTCCTGCATAATTGATGAAAATAAGCCTTGAACGTGACACTTCTGAAAGATTAGATTTATGCAATGTTGTTTTCCAAATACATAACACAGCCATATTATCACCGTGCACTGTAACAAACACTGTTCTGAAACGCTGTACTAGACAAGTTACTATCCCTGACTTCAGTGAAGTTCAGGCTGTAAAAACGTGCTCCTTCCCAGATAAATTCCTTCCAGGCAAAGTGATTATTTTTAGCTTGTCCGTTGGATCATTCAGAAAGGATTTTCTCAGATTGGTCTAATCTGCCTCAGTGCAGTAGGTCTTTGGCACAGCAGGCTTTGACTTGACTTGACGTCAAACCTAGCAGCAGGCCAGTCACATGCTTGCACTAAGTGCCATGTTTTCTTACCAGTCTGCCCAGCTGTATACTGGTTTAACCGGGCCCTGAATCAGTGTAAATGAGGGAAGACTGACACACCAGCAACTCAGCACTGGTTTTATTTTCATTTCAGTCCACTTTTCTTCTCCAGTTTGGAAGTGTCCATTACACAACCCTGTTAGGACTCCAATACACGTGAAAGCAGCCGCCTCTTTCTGAACTGCTGCTGTTACATAATCACTCGGCAGGCAATGCGATCGGAGCAGCGGGTTCCCAGGTCCTAAACAACAGCTAACAGCTGCCTGTGCAGGACCGGTATCGCAGTGGGGTGGTGTGGCGGCGTATCTATCCACCGAGAGCTCTGTCACACCACGGCTGTTGATGACGAACAGCGCTGGCCGGCATACGAACATGTGACTCAGAACCTCCAGAGCCCGAGAGCTCTTGGTCGTCCGTCCGTCCGTTTCAGAACATTTCAACAATACAGCAGGAACAGATCCAGCATCCAATGAACCAATTAATAATGACATCCAATTGGCAGCTGGCGATCTTCACCTCTCACCCTTCTTGATGGTGATTCTGTCATTAAATATAGTGACAGAACTTTAGCTTCATACTCAGCCAGGTGTTATATCCTTTAAATGGTTTAACCTCCATGACCCCTTAAGCTATTAGGTCATTTTGTAATTTGATGTATTTCATTAGCGACAGTTCAGTCACATGCCAGATGTTATTTTCCAGAAGATCAGGCTACTGAGAATGTCTTTCTTTGAGATATGAGCATTAGCAGAATTAAGATATTTGTAAGAATTTGACCATGTTTTGATAAAAAAATCTACTTATAATTTTGTGTGATTCTAGTTTATTTGTTTTTAAGGATATTAATTGATGATTAAAGCACTGAAACTCAAGAATGAGGCTGCCTATAAGGTAGGATGCACTGTAAAGCCAGGCATCAGCCCCTTTTCTGACAACATGGAACAGGTTCTGTTCTAGTTCACAAATCTAATTCTGAACCATTTGGTGCATTTTCACCAAGAAAAATAGGGTCTGGAACCTGAAAAGCAACAGGAACCAAACATTAGTAGGTGTTTCAGCTGGAACCGCTGTGAGCGTATCTAGTGGTGTAGACACAGGCGGTTCACTTTCGAAAAGCAGCATAATTCTTATGAGCCCGAACGGAACTAGTTCGAGAACCAGAGTTCTTTTGGTGGTAAACGGTCTAGTGCATAGATGCCGTATCAGTTACAGGAGAGACTGGCAGGAACGGCTGAGATGATGATAAATTAGATAATGGCTGCAAAATTAATTTTAATCTTATGAAACAGGAGTAAACATGACCAAACCAGACGCAGTTTCCATTCACCACATAAACCCTGAACAGGATCTGACCTGACAGGCCTGCAGACGACAGACGGGGAAAGTTTACAGCAAATAGTTTCTTCCTGTTGTTCTTTAGGGTCAAGTGATTGAAACATGGGCGGGGACCGTGCAATGAGACGGATATTGGAGTTATTCAGCTCATGCCAAACTGCCCGAGCTGGCGCAGGATCAGTACAGTACTGGCACACACTGACATTTCAGCTCCAGGCACTACTTCGCCCACTCTTACACTCTTTGCCTCACTCTCTCCTCTGTCTCTGTCTCTCTCTCTCTCTCATATCTCTCTCTCACTCTCTCTGTACATCTCTCTCTGTATCTCTCTCTGTATCTGTCTCTCTGTCTCTCCTTACATTTACTCTGCACACAAACTATTTTTGTCTCCCACCAAGTACCCACCTCTCTCTCTCTCTCTCTCTCTCTCTCTCTCTCTCTCTCTCTATTCCTGCCTCTTACAGTAGGTTATATTCTCGTACATGTGTCTGATGCTACTGGCTGTATTACAGAGACCATCTGACAGCAGAGATCATTCAATGTAAATGTTTGAAATTCAGTAGGAACCTTGCAGATGCCGAAGGTGGTGTTGATATCTGGATGAATGTAGGACCTGAGTGACCAAAACTCAATGTTGGGAGAAAATGATTCCAACATCCATTTGTAGTAGAGCAACATCACTGCAAATGTCAATATTGACATAAAATACCACCAATATTTATTTGTAAAAATGATCTGCAAAATTTCATAATGAAAACAAATTTGTTGATATATTTTGAAAGCTAAATGGGTAGTTTCAGGTAATAATCCAGCGTCTTTCAAACATAAAATAACGTCTATAATAGTAAACTCCACAAACCGCAAATACTAATATATTTGGACACTAAATTAGTTTTAAATACATGGTAGCGAAAATTTAGCGTTCGATTGATGTCAATCCAATGTTAGTTTTTGATTATGTTGATTTCCAGCAAAATTCAATTCCTGTACAACTGGGAGTTTTAGAGTTTCAAATTCAACTCCAAATTACCATAACTAAGTCCAATGGAATTTCACAGCACTAATACATTTTTAATCAGTTCAGTTGGTAGGTTTTCACAGAGTGAGGATGACTTTTGTTTAGGAGGCCTTGTTGCAGTTGCCCAGAACAGCCTCCAGTTCAGTGTGAGTGCTGCTATGATTTGGAGACAGTCTTTAAATTTTAAAGGGGAATGCCACCAAACTCTTAAATTTGCATAATTAAATCTGATGGCCTTTTGTGATTTTATAGTTGACATACTTTTTATTCACCTAAACATTAGAAACCTATTTATAAGACACTCACACAGACCAGGTACTGTAATGTTCAGGAGATCATAGACTACTCTGATTTATCTTTATTTGACCATAAATATTTGAGACAATATTTGTGACATATATACTGTTTATATATATATATATATATACTTCATAAATAAAAACAACCTGGATCTCCTTTATTATTTTTGTTATATGTAGTATGTATCACTATGATCCTTCTCAGGACTTTTTATTATACAGGAAACAAAGAAAGCCTTAGCCCTTCTCATTTTCCTCTATAACTAATATCTGGAGTCAGTGATGTTATTGGCCGCCTCTCTGATCAGTCAGAGTCACCTTATGCAGGTTGATCATCAGCCGCCCCTCTCTCTGATCAGTCAAGTCTGCATGCAGGTTGGTATCAGCCGCCCCTCTCTCCTGATCAGTCAGGAGTCTGTATGCAGGTTGAGCATCAGCCCGCCCCCTCTGATCAGTCCAGAGTCTGTGTGCAGGTTGATCATCAGCCCGCCCCTCTCTCCTGATCAGTCAGAGTCCTGTATGCAGGTTGAGCATCAGCCCGCCCCTCTCTCTGATCAGTCAGGTCTGTATGCAGGTTGAGCATCAGCCCCGCCCCCTCTCTCTGATCAGTCAGAGTCTGAGATATGGTTGAGCCTAGAAAATGGAATGTAGCTGCCCACACAGTGCGGATATCAGGTTCTAAGAGTTAATGTTAAGGTCTATCACAGAAATGTAAATTAAAATAATAGTTTTGATTTCTCTCTCTTTCTTTTTTTGCAACTCAACCATTTGAATTATGTAAGGTGTTGAAAAAACTAGCAGCCAAAACAGTTCCCCTTTAAAATCTGGCTGCCTGATCAACTGTGATCTAATTCCTCAGGTAACAAGAAGCCTCTTGCTTGTCCTATAATCCCACAGATGACCCTGTCCGACAGCTGTAAACATCGCCTTAGTAACCATAACTCTAGGTCAAACTCCAAGCCCACCACGCCCCCGTCCACACCCTCCGCACACGCACAGCCGGCCTCATTGCTCAAATATTTCTGAATGTAGCCACTTGCTTACTTTACTGGATGTGACGGCTGACAATAGGAGCCTGGGTTAATCAAAAACCACTCCAGAGCATGTGTGGAAACGGGGAGGGAGGGAGCTTTGGCTGGGCTTTCAAAATTCCGACTGGGAAAAATCTGTCTGAGATACAATGTATGAAAAACACGGGCCTTGACCTGGAATGGGATGGGAGTTGCTGGTTATGAATGTAAAAATGATAAAAGCTGCTGAGAAGAAGCATACAGATGTCCTAAACATAGAAAAACTTTAAAAATGTAATATCAAATTTAAGTGCAATATCATATTATTTATATGAATTATTCTGGTAGCTATTTGTGAATTTCATGATGAATGGACCAATAGGAAATGCTCTAACATGACTAGGAATAAAGTCTTTTTCGATGGTTTCCACTGAAAGCAAAGAAGGGTTTTCTCTTCTATAAATCCGACATTTTGGAGAAGGTTAAGTATATATTTAAAAGTAAGGCTAAACATGGAATTTTCATGAACCCATATTCCAGACCTTCAGTGCTTTCTTGGGGGGAACAAACAGGCCATGATCCCTGCCAAACTAACTAACCACAGCCTCTAAGCAGAGACACTTTGAGACAAACAGAGCTCTTTAAATGAGACGCTCACTTACTTTCTTGCCATAAGAAGCCCCCATGCTGAGGCTGGCTGAACTGCGTAGTTGTTGCCCAGGTCAGGTGCTTCCTAGGTGTCTGTGTGTCTCCCCACGTTGCTCCAGGACAGGCCTCCCAATCATCTGTCTTCCTTCATAGCTCCGACCAAGAAGAGGGTGGGGGTGACCAAAGGGAGAATAGATCCTTCTCTCTGGCCCTGGCACCTTGTCAGCAGCAGCAGGGTATTCCAGCAGGACACTAGGGGTAGATATTTAGAGTGCCGTGACCATCAGAACTTTCTAGGAGGGGTCAAACTTGCTTGTAGGGCAGCACGTGTAGTGAGCAGGTCATCCTTTTTTAGCCTCAGTGTTGCACTCTTTAGACATGTTCCACAACAACGAAGGAAGGGATGGAAAAGGAGCGAGAAAAAGAGCAAGTCAAGAGTAAGTAGAGCAACTATGGCTACAGCAGAGCACAGCAGAGACTGTGGTGTAGACATCTGTTGCTAGCCTGGTCTCCCTTAAGGACTTAGCCACGATTGGCCAGATTATACTAATTGCAAGTGACAGTGGAGGAAGCCTTAGGGACAGCGTGTGGCAGGGTAGCCTTAGGGTGACAGCCGGGGATCTACAGTCCTGGGGTTTGGTGTCAGTGGTCATCTACAATTGGAACAGCACTAAGGATCTTGAGGCAACTTAATGAGTCAAGAGCAGGTTTGGAGCTTGGTCATACTGGAATAGTGGCCTTTCAGGAGGGTTTTAGGCTGTACCAGTTGGGCACGTATCCCAGGATACTTCCTCAGATGTTCTGAAAGCTTGGGCATGCCCAAAGGATGTAATCCCAGTCAAGCAAGTGAGCAGCGCTGTTGTCCCTATTTTCAGTTTGAAACCACTTAAGAACAATGAGGAGAAAATGATCTCCAGGGCTTTCCTCTCATTATCCACTTCTCTAAAGAGCAGAGGAAAGATGAAGCTCTTATTGTGTAGATTGCTGTTTAAAGTCCTTAAACCATGCTCAATTTCTAATCATGATCACGTACAGTTCAATAAAGTTGACAACAACATGTAAATCCACGGCCCTTCAAACATGTAATATTGCATATGGTCTTTCTCAGATCAACAGGGCGGCAGTTACATGATCATGTAACATTATGACCACCCGATGAGCACTTTGTAGTTCTATAACTATAATTCTCTTGTAGTCAGAAGGGCTGATAGATGATCGATATACCACTCTACGTCAGATGTTTATCAACACCCTTCTAATGAATACACTTTCGGCTACATTAAGTTACTTCCATTACTGGCACAGTTGTGCAAATGCACACACAACTGCCATGAATAGGACCCTCTGTGGCAGAAAAAAACAAACATGACCATTTTGGCTCCATATCTATTACAAGGCAATGAACGGAGGGGAATAAAGCCCCCCAGCATTGAGCTGTGAAGCAGTGGAACTGTGTTCTCTGGAATGATGGCGCTCCTTTTCGCGGGAATGATCTGAGGAGTGGAGTATGAAGTGAGGTGGTCATCATCTACCATCCTGACCTCAATAACATTTATCGGTGAATGCAATCAAATCCTCACAGCAAAAATCTAGTGGAAAGCCTTCTGTGAGTAATGAATAGCTGTTTGACATGGTGATGGTGCTGGGGTCACTTCCTGAAACAACATCTCGTTAGCAGCATGTGACAGGAAAAATCGTGTAGTCTCAAACAAGAAGGACTATATTCTTCTGCCACCTCCAGGAAATGGCCCTGCACAACACTGTAACATCTCAAGCCCAGCCACTGTAACATCACAAACAACCACACTGTAACATCTCAAACTGACACACTGTAACATCTCAAACCCCAGCCACACTGCCCAGCATCTCAAACTGATCACACTGTAACATCTCAAACTGGCCTGCTGTAGCATACCATACCCCAATACACACATAACATCCCACTTACTGACCACACTGTAACATCCCTGCTGACCTGTAACATCTCAAACTGACACAGTGTATCTCAAACTGACCACACTGTAACATCCCATAATGTAACATCTCAAACTGACCACACTGTAACTTCTCAAACTGACCACACTGTAGCATGCCATACTGATCACACTGTAACATCCCATGCCAGCCACTCTGTAATATCCATACCAGCCACACTGTATGCTCAAACCAACCACACTGTAACATCTCAAACTGACCACAGTGTATCTCCAAGCAACCACACTGTAACATCCCATAATGTAACATCTCAAACTATGCCTGTAGCTACTCAAACAGCCACACTGTAATATCCCATACTGACCACATAACAACATCCCATACTGACCACACAGCATCCATAATGCTTAACATCTCCTGCTGACCAGATAGTAATAAATGTTATTTTAAATCCATCTTTTCTGCTGGTTTTACTGTTTTCATTTGAAATATGTATTTGAAATTGGTGGCCAAAAGTTTGTGGACACAGATTTTGGAGTAAACCTACTGGATGTGTTTTTGGATCAGCCATAGTTCTCTTGGCAACACTTAAACAACCATCCAGCAACGCCTTTACAACCAAAACATCACAGCTAACCTGCAGAAAGTCATGCTGCCCGTTTGCGCAGGAGCCTCTCTCTCTCTCTCTCTCACTCTCACTCTCACTCTCTCTCTCTCTTTCTTTCTTTCTTTCTCTTTCTCTCTCTCTCTCTGATTATATTCACAGCGTTGAGGCAAGGACGAGGGAGTGGAAAGGGAGGAGAGATCCTAGGCGGTTTGTCTGAAGATGTTTGGCTTGGACTCCCTGCGAGAAGACCAGGCGCGGAATTCAGCGGAGGGAGGTGGTGACGAGGTGCAGCTCTGGAGAGGCCCGCAGATTTAGTGGTGAAGTAGTGGTTGTTGGTTTTTCACTCAAACACATTCTGTCACTTATAGGAATAAACCAAAATATCAGGGAGAGAAAACATGAGAACAAGAGCTGTTCTGCGGCTTCGTCAAATGAACACAGCTGGAATTCACTTTGCCTTTTTTAATTAGCTGAGAATAAACGACTCCGTCATCAGTTATTCCTGTGTTCTCTTCAGCAGACTCTCTATCGTATGTCACCTGCAGATACAGCGGGAAATTAAAACAGCTCAATTAAAGGAGGGCGTGGCATTTCCTCATTTGTTTTGTTATGACACTTGGGCTGAGCTTATAATTAGACAATTTCTACACAAATGTGAGGAAAAGTAAAGAATAGTTTTAATCTAGATAATATTTCACCAAATGATTGAATTCACAATTAAAGTTATGTTTAATTATTATCGATAAACCTAATGTCCCCCGACTGCGCCTGACATCCAGACCCTGCGTTTATCAGCAGGGAAACTTCCATTTGTTTACACAGCGTTCAATAAACGGATAACAGGCAAGATGAGAAACAATGAAAATCCACACAATTCGGGAGTAAGGTGAGTGATTGTTCAAGCTTCAGCCATAACATTAAAACCAGCTCCAAGTGGTGCAGCAACAAGACCTGATTCAACTAATCAGCTCGTTTACAAGCTCCTTCAGACTTAAGGAGGTGAATCTAAAGTATACAGAGCAGGACTGGGTTTGGAAAACGCTGGTTTGATGGATATATGGAGCTGGTTTTAATATTGTGTCTGATTGTGCATGCACTAATAATAATAACAACAACAACAACAACAATAATAATAGTAAGCATTATTAGTCATTCAGTCAGTATCTTATCCAGTTCATCACAGTTCACAGACTCTGACTGATCAGAGAGAGGGGGCGGGGCTGATGATCAACCTTCATACAGACTCTGACTGATCAGAGAGAGGGGGCGGGGCTGATGATCAACCTGCATACAGACTCTGACTGATCAGAGGAGAGGCGGGGCTGATGATCAGCCTTCATACAGACTCTGACTGATCAGAGAGAAGCGGGCTGATGATCAACCTGCATACAGACTCTGACCAGAGAGGGGCGGGGCTGATGATCAGCCTTCTTACAGACACTGACTGATCAGAGAGGGCGGGCTGATGCTCAACCTGCGCCCAGACTCTGACTGATCAGAGAGGCGGGGCTGATGATCAACCTTCACATACAGACTCTGACTGATCAGAGAGGGGCGAGGCTGATCATCAGCATATACAGACTCTGACTGATCAGAGAGAGAGGGAAGCGGGGCTGATGATCAACCTTCATACAGACTCTGTTTGATCAGAGAGGGAAATGGGGCTGATGATCAACCTGCATACAGACTCTGACTGATCAGAGGCGGGCTGATGATCAACCTGCATGAACTACTGATCAGAGAGAGGGGGCGGGGCTGATGCTCAACCTGCATACAGACTCTGACTGATTAGAGAGAGGGGGCGGGGCTGATAATAGTGATACATACATAAGTAACAAAAATAATAAAGGATATTCAGATTGTCTAATAATTACTAATAATTCAAAATCATTCCCCGTTCAGCTCAAAGACACTCTGGATGAATCAACAGGATTCTGAGATATAACATGTTTTTAGTTCTTATGGGCAAATAAAACATTTTAGGTGCAAGAACAACTTTATCAAAACGGTCAAATTCATACAAATATTTGAAATCCCTTAATATTTCCATGTGAATTGAAGATGAATTAGAGTTTGAGCTCCTGAAAAGTGTTTTGTGTGACTGTCTCCTATAAATACTTCTCTAAAGTGTGCAGTAAGAGAAACTGAGCCTTGAGTTTTAAAGGGTAAATGGACCAAATCTCAGAAACTGAGCACATCTTCTTCTGGGGCCACACTGGATAGTGCAGTTATGACCAAAGTCAAGGTCACACATTTCACAGCCATGTACAGAGTGAAGAACAAAACACACCTCCTCCACAACATTACATTCAGCACAGCAGACAACTGCAGATGAACAATACAGCCGTCCTACACATTACATACAGTACGTTGACTCTCCGTACACCGTAGCGTTCACTGTGCATAAGGTCAGCAGATAAGAAACACAGAGCAGAGTGAAAAGTACTGAATGTGTTATTCAGGATTTATTCCCCGACAGTGTCCAACATTTTCAGAGTGAGATGAACATTTATTTCTAATGCTTAGAACTCAAGATCTGCAGTTTTGGGGCAGTTACACTCCATTTTCTAGGCTCCAAATCTCAAGATCAGAGCAACATACAGACAGAGCTGCTGGAGTGTTTAACCCTCTCAGTGTCACTGCTGGACTGAGAACAGTCCACCGTCCGGAAATGTCCAGCCGACAGTGTCCTGTGGGCACAGATGAAGGACTAGAGGACGACCAACACAAACTGTGCAGAAACAGATGAGCTTCTGTCTCTGACTTTACATCTACAAGGTGGAGACACTCGGTAGGAGTGTCTGATAGAGTGGACAGTGAGTGGACACAGGGTTTAAACACTAACAGTGTTTAAACCACTCATACCAGCGCAGCACACACTAACACACCCACATCATAGCTGCTCTGTGGTGGTCCTGTGGGGTCCTGATCATTGAAGGTCAGGATGAAAGGAGGAGAATAAAGAGAAACAGATGAACTACAGTTTGGAATTATAGAACCACAAAGAGCTCCTGTGTGATCAGAGGAGCTGATAGAAACAAAGAGGTGGTCTTAATGTTATGGTTGATTGGTGTGTTTTCAGCCCTAGTTGTGAAGGGTCCAGTGTTAATGATAAATGGACCAACATTAATGCAACATACAAGGTTTTTGTCCAACGGTGATATTTCTCTTGTGGCTTTTGCTCCAGCCAATGACCTGGTGGATTACTGATTGTGTCAGACGAGGTTTGATGTGAGAACAAATGGAGTCGGTCTGTGTGGGACGTGGCAGCAGACTGTTTTATTTTGGGTTGCTGCTTTTAAAGATACAGAAGGATCGTGCTTTATTAGCTCAGTGACTCAAAATACTTTTTAATAGCACCAACAAATACGCAGCCCTCTCCCATCCATCTGCTTTGCTCTGGCTGATCCGTGACCCATTTCATTTATCCTTAAAAGAGTGCCAGATCAGTACACACCGTCTGGCCAATTCTTAATGGCCCGAGAAATAAGACTTAAATAAACCCAACCGTACACAGAGAACACAGGAGAGTATTTTTGGAGGTGAGCGTTCAAATCAAAAGAGAGGGAGAGAGAGTAATTTTTGTCTTCCTCCAGCGTTGCTCCCCCATGTCTCGCTGCATCCCCTCTGAAAAACTGCTGTCAACGTAAGCTGCCTACACTCATACAGACCCTCTCTGTCTCTTCACACTGTCCCTCTCATCAGATGTATTTACGAAGCTGCTGTGTCCCATAATTAGCTCTGCTGACACTTTATTGAACTTGACGAGGACATAAACTTGGTTCCTCCTGAAGAAGGATAGTGACCAGTCCAGATGTATCACTGTTTGGCTCCAGAACTGGGCTGGACCGGCCCTCTTTTTTGTTGTTGGGTTGGTGTGGGTTTGGGGGGGGTTGTTGATGAATTTCGATTTGTTGACTGGCGGGAGGGTGGGTGGCAGGGGGATTGGGTCAGCTGCGATTGTTTTCATTTTGTCAACCGAGCAGGGGGGGTGTATTGGCAACCAACACCCATAACAGCCCACTGGGACTTTGCCCAGTTCTCCTGATGTCCAGTCCATCACTGCTGCAGACTCAAACGAACTGAGCTATTCTGCACTCTATTCCTGCAGCTTTATGGCCTTATGGTGAGACATTTGCTGGACTTGATGGGCAGAACCGTAGTAAGTAATAAAGGTCAAAGGTGCTGTAACAGCAGTTGTTCATTACAGGCTTTTATGGTTCCAGTCTGAGTGCCTCGGGCTCGTTTAGAGAACTGTTGAAAGCAGACAAAAAGCAGTACAACCTCGTGATACCTTCAAACACTAATGTAGCCCAAATTTTGCCAAAAGACCATTGTCTACTGGACAATGTTATCATGATCCAAATTCCTTAACCTGTAGTTTGCATTGTCCCGATGATGATTTACATGAAATTCCCATTCAGTTACTAACTGGGTGAGTTTCTAATACAGTTCTACTGTCTGATTCTAACTGTAGAACCCTTTTCATATTCATACATCATCATGACTTCGATGACACCTCGGTTCTACACTCACTGTCCCTTTTATCAGCTCCTCTGACCACACAGGAGCACTTTGTAGTTCTAAAATTATAGACACAGCAGTGCTGCTGGAGTTTTTAAACCCCTCAGTGTCACTGCTGGACCGAGAACAGTCCACAAACCAGAAATGTCCAGCTGACAGCGTCCTGTGGGCAGCGTCCTGTGAGCACTGATGAAGGACTAGAGGACGACCTGTCTCTGACTTTACATCTACAAGGTGGAGACACTCAGTAGGAGTGTCTGATAGAGTGGACAGTGAGTGGACACAGTGTTTAAACACTCCAGCAGCACTGCTGTGTCTGATCCACTCGTACCAGCACCACAGATACAGTTATTTGATATTTATTTTGTTTTTGTGGATTTTATTTTATTGAATAGATATTGAGGAACAGCTTTCATTGGTGGGCGGGTCTTAGAAGAGGGAGTTCACCTTGAGTCTCCATTAGTCATGGGGAAGTGTTTCAGTTTCAGCAGCAGGGAAGCAGGTTTTATTTATCCAATAGAAACGTTGTTTAATGTTAAGCCATAATAACGAGCTACCCAACTAACTACATTAAGCGGGAATATTTATCTCCACTCACTAATGCGAGCGTTTATAACTGTATGAGTATAAATATGAGTTTATGTAACTTCCACAAACCAATCAGCAATTAAACGTATTTCACTTCAACTTTTCATTGAAAAAAAAAATCATCTTACCTGCTGCTCTTCACCCGAAACAGTTCCTACACCACGTCTGGAAGAATGCTTAAAGTTGGTGTGGTGGGCGTGGCTAGGTCTCAGACCAGGTTTCAAGATAGCTTTCAGTCCAAGATCAGGTGACCGATGGAGATTCAAGGTGAACATCCTCCATCCTAAGACCCGCCCACCTGTGAAATTGGAGAAGCAAATGAGGGACTTTATCAGCAAAACAAATTCAACAAAATAAGTATCAACTACAAAAAGTAACAAAGTATCTCTAAAATATATGTCTGATATTTATTTACATCATATCTTTCTTCTGATTCATGGAATTTTGTTAGATATTTTATTATTTTTGTTTAAAATGTTTAATGGCTGAAATTCAACCTGTCTGCTGATGTTCTCTTTGTAGTTCAGTTACTGAAGCATTCTCCAAGGCAGTGGTGGCCAAGCCCATGTTTCAAGATCCATGTGTGGATTTCTTTCATTCTTGATATCCATATTTGATGGCAACCAACCCTTGAAAGACCTTCTGCTTTCACTTGGTATCCACTTCATATTTATTTCTATAGCTGTCCCAGTAGACTCGGTCGATAGCATTGATGCAGGTCACTTCTCATTCCAAGTGCTTTTTCTACCCATCAGAGAAGAAAGCAGATTCCATTTCCAGTTACCTTGTAGATTAATTTGTTCCTGAACTTTCAGAACATGTCTGAAGGTACCTATTTAGGACATTCAGCCAGTCCAGAAGAAATCCTATAGAACAGTTCTTGTATTTTTTTCTCATAATGATCTGAGTATTCTGAGCCATCACTGAGTGTTTTTAATCAGTCTCTACTTTTTCATGACCTTTTCCTCGAAATAATGACAAAAAAGGCTTTGAAGAGTCAAAAGAGTCTCTGCTTTGTTGTTAAGTCCAGTGGGAGACGTGTGGTTGGAGTGGAGAGCTGAGAGCTATTTTTATTTAGGAATCAATGTCTTTATTTTAATTGCCTTAAGAAATGAAAAAAAAGAAGAAAGCAAGAACATAAGGCGAGGAGATTGTGCACTTTTCCAAAACTGGCTGCAATAAAAGAATCAAGGAATGGTCATAAGCTGACATAAAATGGCATTATTTCACTTAAGCTCAGTATTGATGAGATTATATCAGATCTCATTTGCCCACAAGGCCAGGGAGCTTTCCTGCGTGAGATGGACAAAACGGCCTTATTGAAATGCCATCGTTTCTCTACATGGAACGATGGTTCCACCAGAATTAGGATCGTTCATCATTCAATAGAGTTTCCAGGGTGACATCTCACACCCTGTGAGGGAGAATTATTATCACATCATGAAGTTGTTAGCTGGAAACGAGTCTGGCGCGCTGTCCCTCGAGATCGTGTCGAATCTAAGCAGTGGTTCAACTCTGGGTCAGGCTGCTGAGCTGTGCTACTCTATCTACTTTGAAGCTCCTGCATTTCAGACCCAGAAAAAGTGATGTATTTAATAAGAACCACATCTTTAAGGAGATCTAACTCCACCTACTTCTCTGTTCTGATTTACAGAGATCTGCTGGAATTAAAAGCTTCATAACTCAGGAAAAGAGTAACCTACACACACACACACAGTAACCTACACATACAACAAACTACACACTTACTCTATTATAACTATGGTCTCATCAGAGTGTGAAGAATCATCAGAGAGAAATGCAGCTCAAATTCACGGGTTCACAACTGAATTAGTGCATGTTTACTGCTCCGTCCACGTGAACATGATCAACCTGCATACAGACTCTGACTGATCAGAGAGAGGGGGCGGGGCTGATGATCAACCTGCACACAGACTCTGACTGATCAGAGAGAATACTGGGTTATAGAAGGGAGGAGCGATTTGTTCTCTTTTTTGCTCACACAGTCTTCAAATTTCAGAATAAAAGTCCTGAGAAGGGATAATACTGATACATATATAAACAACAAAAACAATAAAGGACATTCAGGTTGTTTCATTTTTTCATGTGGAGCATGTCAAGTATTTTGAAGAATTATTTTATAAATATTTATTAACTCATCAATTTATGAAAACCATGTTCAACTCAAACACACTCTGGATCACCTCCTAAAAATAAAAATATCTGATGTTATTTATTGGACTGTCTCATATAAATGTGCTGAATAGAAGAAAGTCAAACTACAAAAACATCCCACATAGTTGGTCTTGAGTTCTAAAGGTTAAAATCAAACACCATTGAAATCCCAGAAAACAGTGTGTGGACAGTGTGAACGTCCCCTTAACAGTCTCTCAGCATTTCTGGCTGTCACAGCAACCTACTCTCTTTGTCCTGATTAACCAATTAATCAATCAATCAAAGTTCATTTATACATCACAAAGCAGCTTTACAGATGTTCCTCCTGAGCAGCCAGCAGCGACAGCGGCAGAGAAACTCCCTCAGACAGGGAGGAAGGAACCTTGAGAGGAGCCAAGGCTCAAAAGGGGAACCCATCCTCCTCTGCTCAACACTGGTAGACCAGATTACAGAACGTAACACTTCTGGTCACTGTCTACAGAAACCAAATTGGAGCAGAAAACAGGGCTGTCTCTTCCATAGACTTCCATAGTGTCTCGTAATTGTTTGACAGGGTCAACTGCAGCAAATCCATGTTTGTAGACAGTCATGACTAATGTGCCTTTGGCATGTATATTGGCATTTTGAATGTGTAAACCCAAAGCTTGCTAGAGCCAATTGTACAAACAGACTTCCTGCCATCTCCCCATATTACTTGTGCTCTCTAGGCATCTGCTTTGATATTTGCTCCACAAACAAGCAGGCCTGGTTGACACAAGAAGGATGTGTGGGGGCATTAAATGGCTTAGAGAGCCTTGCTCGATATCCCCCCACCCTGGACTCTTTAAAGGTCCAGCACAGCTGTGAAGCTGGTGCCTCTGATCACTCGTTGAAATAATCAGGCCTGGAGGGAGCAATGCTGTTTCAATGACCTGTAGGCTCCTCAAACCCTCCCTGAGGGCATTTAAAGCTCTCCAGTGCTTCGGTTCTATTGTTAGCGTGCCTGGGCAATCCTTCCCTCAAGGCCAAGGGTAAGAAAACACGAAATGAATAAACCACATGTCCACCTCAATGGGATTTCAGTCAGACAATGCAGCACATGTATAAATCATCAGTCCTGCACATGGATACAGGCCACTCTCACGCAGGCAGCATTGCATTTTAGGCCAGACTATCGGAGCGATCAGCATTTATTTCACCGGAAACCAGAAAACCGGGCTAAACATCACCCCTGTGTTATTTCTTACATCTTAAATTACATCAATGACCATGTAGTGACCCATTACTGGCATGAATTATGTAATAAATAACTAATCAGTATGAATCCACATCTGAATCTTCTCTCTGCCAGCCTAGCACTCGCTGCACTCCACCAAGACACCAACATGCTACATACACTCCATTCCTCCTCCTTTCACCTCGTCATGCCTCCTACGCCATATTCACTATGCGTGCACAGAATCACGGAGTGCAATAATCCCGTTAGAGCAGAATGGGAACCAGCTCATGTGAAAAATTGGAATTATATGAAGGAGCTGGTGGAGAGATTGTTTTGGAGTGAAAGGGCAGTGGTTCAGGGACGATGCAAAACTGTAATAGTGGCCGGATACTTAGATAGATGATTAGGATAAACACAGCTGGCAGAGGAACTGCTCTAATGGTCTAATGTGCAGAATGTTCAAAAGCATGGAGGAACAGATGAACCAGTGAGATATATAACACAGGCTTAAGTCAAATTAATGATGCTAAGAGACACAACTGTCTCCAGTGAACATTGGAGCAGTGACAGAATGTCCAACTGTGTTGTGAGACACATAATTGATTATATCACCTTTATAATGTTGACCATAAAGGTAATAAATACATTAAACTGGAAACTTCAAACTGAAGACCCTCATTATACTAATATATCAAAAAAACCACTGCTCCCAGTCACGCACTGAATCAAGACATTAGTGATCGGCCAGCTGTCGTGGAGTCACTTAGAATGGCAGCGAGTCGTCTTCAGTGACGAGTCCCACTTCTGTCTCGGTGGAGACGAACAGTGAATCTGTGTGTGGAGGCATAGTGGTCACCAATGTCAACAGTTTGGAACTGTCACACCATTAGGAACCTCTACACCTCCACGCAGAGACGTGTGTCGTGTTGCGTTAAACCCGACGCCGTACTGAGAGACACCACTTCTGTATGAGTAGATCAATAAATATTGATCAGATCAGATACAGTTATCATCAGTTATTGATCCTGATCACCTTCATCTTCATTCACTACAGAACTACAATCCCACACGTCCTTCTACTATTTTTTAATTATTATATTTTTAATGACCTTTGAAGCATGAAACCTTTTTTGTCAGACTTAATTAGTGTAATGAACATGAAAATTGAAAATGATCAGCGTCTTTATATTATGTCTACAATATGGACAAAAGAATTGACGCTGCTTACTATTCTTATTTTTTCTGAAATCAAGATGGATCGATTTTTCTGCTAATAGAAGACTGTTTTCAGTGTGCAGTCAGAATGTTAGATGATCACCACCCACCTCATCTCAACCCACCACTCCCTTCTGCTCTGCTCCATCATTCCAGAGAACACGGTTCCACTGCTCCACAGCTCAATGCTGGGGGTCTTTATACCCTCTAGTCCACACCTGCTATTAGACACGGAGACAATAGAGTCATGTTTATTTATCTGCTCCAGAGAGTCCTAATCTATTGGCAGTACTTCTGTACAGGGACTAGACAAGCTGTGCATTTACATGCATCAGACACAGCAGTGCTGCTGGAGTGTTTAAACCCTGTGTCCACTCACTGTCCACTCTATCAGACACTCCTACCGAGTGTCTCCACCTTGTAGATGTAAAGTCAGAGACAGAAGATCATCTGTTTCTGCACAGTTTGTGTTGGTCGTCCTCTAGTCCTTCATCAGTGCTCACAGGACGCTGCCCACAGGACGCTGTCGGCTGGACGTTTCCGGTCGGTGGACTGTTCTCGGTCCAGCAGTGACACTGAGGGGTTTAAACACTCCAGCAGCACTGCTGTGTCTGATCCACTCGTACCAGCAACACACACTAACACACCACCACCATGTCAGTGTGACTGCAGAGCTGAGTGTGATGAAGTTGGTTACTTCATGGGTCGTGAAGAGGCTCCGACCAATGAAACAGCCAGAGGAAAATTGTCCAATCCAATTCACCCATTTATTAGCAAAATACATATTTACATATAAACAAACGTACAAAGAGAAAAAAAGGAAAAGAACATAATAATGAAGCCATATCTCCCCACTAACTCCAGTGGCTCTGACCAATGACTGCAAAGTCACACTTCGGTCAGCTCACTCTGCGTCTCTCTCCTTTCACTCAGCTACAGTTATTCTCTCTTTCCTCTTCTCTACTCCCTCTCTCTACCTCAGAGCAGGCTATATACTGGTAGCTCCTCCCACTAGACTCTACCAATATCAACAAAGCTGATGTTCACAATACAGCGTATCATTGTTGTCGACTTACAACTATATCTGATAATCAACAATCATCATTACTGTCCCCCAAACAGATTCAGGACATCATTTTGAATTGGACAATAATTATAGGTATTTAACCATTATCTTCATCTTCTCTTCACAAGTAAAGAACCACAGTTCTATCATTTTTAATGATGGTGTTGACCAAAGGTACTGAATACCGATAAGCAGCTAACCTTCATCTAGAAGAGCACTGTTGGTTGCAGTGGATGAAAATGAAACCACACAAACTGTATTCAGAGCAGAGCTCCTTAACGAAATATCAAATATCTGACCGAAAGCACCCTTCCTTTGTCTCTCTTCACTCTGCCAGCTGGACATACACCCAAAATAATCTGCTGTAATCACAGTAATTATGTGGAGACTCTGTGGACTAGAGAGTCATGAGAGAGAGTGAGTAAGAGGGTGAGCATGTGAGCGTGTGGCAGGGCTGATGTAATGGACGGACATCACAGAGACAGTGTGGGTAAATTAGGCTGCACTCGTTCATCTCTCTCCCCCTCTTTCCTCCCTCTCTTTCCCATCGAACCATCACACCCGAACACGGCCCCAAGATTCACATGCCCACACAAATTTGTTCTTGTACCTTATTTTGATGTGCAGTCATATTTACAGTCTTATGCAAAAGTCTTGCACAACATAACCCCAAAGCACGACACATCCGCCCCCTGCTTCACTGCTGCCAAGGTGTTCTTTCTTCCATTCAGACAGACATTCGCTGTATTTATCAGTCCACAGCACTTCTTTCTCCTCTAGATGTTCTGTAGTGTACTTCACGTTGAGTCTCATGACAGTGGAGGATTACACTTAGCTAAAGCCATGGTTACAAAAAATCCTGATTCCAGCCCTTCAGTCTACATGAGTCTGTGCTGGTTCTAGTTTGAAGATTTGGAGTCGACAGCTGGACAAAGTCGGGCAGCACAGACCCCAATTTTTAGACTCTCAATCGCCCTTCAGGACAGTTGAAGTTTATTCATGAAGCACTTTTTACAGTAAAGGCATCACAAAGCAGAAATCTGGGTTCCAGCCTCTTATGAGCAGCCAGCAGCGGCAGGGACAGGATATACTGGGACTGGGAGAGGAACCAAGGCTCTAAAGGGGAACCCATCCTCCACTGGTCACACCGGAGAGCACAGACATACAGCTCAAAGAGGAGGAATATAATAAAGAGGTAAAGCTGAGAGTGAGAGCAGGCCGTGATTGGGTGAGAGTGAGAGCAGGCTGTGATTGGGTGAGAGTGAGAGCAGGCCGTGATTGGCTGAGAGTGAGGTTTGAGTGAGTGAGGATACAGAGTTCAGTGTTCATATGGATCTTCACGCTGGTTATACAGTCATACGCTGACACTGTAATGTGGGATGAGTGATCCAATGCAATGATTCCAATCAGGACAACGTCAGAGGGCAGCAGGGTGGTGGGGAGCCGGGTCAGGTGTTGACCTTGAACATTAAGTCTTGGGTTCGATACATGACTTTTAAAGGAATAGAAGATAATAAACAGATCGGGTTTCTCGCACTTCACTGAATTTGACTGATTTTTATGAGAAATGAAAAATGATCCACTATACATTAATGACGAGATATCACACACCACACCTTCAACCTGCTGCTGTACCAAAGCAGACAACCCCAAAACATGTGTTACACACAGGCCGTGTGGACTTGTGGGCAGGAAAGAATACGTATATATTAGAGATTGAACTTCCTATAAAGATGATGTTAACTCTGTCACAAATTCCAGTTCCACCTTAAATTGTGCTGCTGTGTCTCATATGTGCGTATAAGAGAAGGAAGATGCTGCATCATTTAAGGTGGAACATATTTAAAAATACACGATTTAAACATGAACACATGGGCTGCATCCTGTGTTTAAATGTGGTCAGTTTTCATTGGCTGTTGACAGGATTCGTCCAGTCGCTGATCAGTATACACTACTAGATTATGCTTAGAGTGGGGTAAAAAAATCAATATTGATATTCTCTGGACTGAAGGGCGAACAAGAGGCCAGATATTAGAGTCCGTGCTCCTCACACACTACTCGATTCTCTCTCCACCTGATAAAATCTACAGACAACAGTTGACCAGCAGAGACTCGTCCAGACTCACAATCAGGTGTAAAATCAGGTTCAGCGAGTAGAACTGTGTGAAATCTCATTGTTTTGTTGATGGTAGGGGACAGTGCTGACCAACACCTCACACAAACTCTCCCAAAGGTGATCAGCTGGCCTTGTGATGGGCAGGACACGACTGAAGTGCCCTTGAGGAAATCACTTAACCGAACCACTCCCCAGGGACTGTGGACAGGGCTGCCTGCTACTCCAGGCTCTTGTGCACACTGCCCCCTACTGTGTGTACTCACTATTGTGTGTGTGTGTGTGTGTGTGTGTGTGTGTGTGTGTGTGTGTGTGTGTGTGTGTGTGTGTGTGTGTGTGTGTGTGTGTGTTTTGTTGTATGGATGGGCTAAATATGGTTTATGTTAATGTTTTTAACTGGGTTGAAATCTGTTGACTGTAAAGGCCATTCAGTGACTCCTTTTTCCCTTCGGTCAGGGCCACTGTCATCCTGGATGAGGCCTGACCGATCGAGATAAAGGTCAGTCAGAATAACTATGTATTGATCTGCACTGACCCTTCCCTCTGTGGATCCCCACGGCGGGAGTCAAATATCCAGGCCTGCACTGTTATCCTGGTTTTGTCACACTGTTGGAGAAAGTGTAGATCAGTGCCTGTGGTTTTACACCACTGAACTCTTAACTGCTATATCTTCACAGTTTATCAGCCTGAGCTCAACACAGTAAACATGGGACTGTGTTCTCACACACACACACACACACACACCGCAGTCCATACA
>CM067521.1:26047047-26077047 GCA_034509495.1 Acestrorhynchus altus | reverse complement strand
ACAGTGTTTAAACACTCCAGCAGCACTGCTGTGTCTGATCCACTCGTACCAGCGAGTGTATAAGTTCATAATCCATTCATATAATCTATAACTTCACCTCAATCTCTAATTAACAAAGGTGTAGGTGCTTTGATGAAGGGGGTCTGAGTATGTGGGCTCTGGGAGTATCTGAGGTCTAATGTCTCTACTTACACATGGTAACACATTTTGGTGGGACGAATACACAGCAAGACGTCCAAACCCTCTCCCTGCAGGTCAGACATGGCCTTTTTCCCAGAGCTGAATAAAAGCTTTGCACATTACTGTTCCTCTAAAACGCTACTGACGTTTGTGTGACAGGTTATTGGTCCCCGCTGCACAACAGTGTGAAAAGCCTCCGCGAATCGATTCTTAAAGCCAAAGCGCGCCAATGCTCTAGAACTTTCCCTGATGCTAAGCCTCAAAGACGTGATAGCAGGATGAAGGCCGCCGGCTCTCAAGGTCGTCGTCCTGCTCCAATATCCCAGAGGGCTAACATGCTAGAGCGTGCTTTGTGCTCAGGTTCTAAGGCACAGTTCTGCGGCTCCAGTCCACAAAGCGAAGATCCCATCAGTCCTCCATACACACTTAATGATTTTGTCACGAGCGCAGGGGAACGGGGTTGTGCTGGCTGTTCTGCGTCTCGTTGGTTGTGGATCTTCAGCAGTGCTGGGTCAGCGATGAAGGGCTGTTGAAAGGCTTCTTGTAATCAGAGTAAATTCACTCGATTTAAAAATCGAATTTGTGTGTTTTTATCACCGAAAATACTTTTTACACGTTCTTCTCATCATCGCTTAGATTTAAACAGGCTGTTTCTCTTATTGAGACTGAAATATTAAATGTTCTTAAAAATGTCAAGAGGTTCTATGCATCAGTGTTAAGTGTTTCTATGATCCTCGATGAGGTAATATGTACTCAAACGCCAAACACAAAGTAAACTCTAAAAATAGAGCGGGTTTTCATGCAGCACTCAACCCTTTAACTTCCACAATGGCAGCAGAAACAGCGACACAGGATCTCAGTTGAATATCCACCATCCATAACATTAGTACCATGGACAGGTGAAGCTAAAAACACGGACAGTTTATTATCTTCATCTACAGTGGCATCGGTCACGGGGTGGGCTCTACATATTAATCAGCACACTGGTGCCTGCAACTGTCCCCTTTACAAAATCTGCATGACCAGTTTGGCATTTCAACTGGGATTTAAGTCCTTTTTTAGATATAGATGTTTAGCTTGAGCTCCACCACCAGAATGTTCATGGATTGTTGAGGAATATTTAATATTTTGAATTGAAATCCAGGTTGATTTCCAATCAGAGTATTTATGATTTGATGTAAAGAGTTACGTTACAGTGTCTTTTATTCTGGTGCTTAAATGTACAAATATAACATGTCCTTTCAGAGGAAATTATCTGGGAACGTTCAGAAGAAAGATGCTCCGTCCTGCATTGTTACGGTCGTTCACCTCGAGAGGCATGTGGACGTATATTGGCAGAAAGGTCTCAGCTCTCGCCGTTTGCTGAAGTTTACCTCGGAGTAAGAAACACTATTCATCACATGCTTTTCATGCTGTCCGGCCTTTTGGCTCACAGAGATATCCTTTCAGCTTTGATGTGAAGGTCACTTTCTCATTTTATCTGCCAGTTCCCCTCCTCTTTTTTCCTTTCTTTGGTTTTTTTCCCTCGTGCAGCTCTAGCCCTGTGTCATACGTTTGCGTCCACAGATGGAGCCGCTTTGTGTTCTGGAAGAACAGTGCTGTGGAAAGCTCTAGAACGGCTCGGATTTGTTCCTTTTGTCTAAAACTAATGACTCCATTCAAACCAGCAGCCAGCGCAGTCTGCTGTGATGAGTCTACAGTGTATCCTGTTGGGCAGGTTAAACAGACTGCGAGGGGTTCGCCGAGAAAACACATGGAAATTGTTGACCAGTGCTTGACCAAAAATGTCCCTAGAAATATCCTCTACCTTTTCAAGCTTTCTCCAGGTTTGATCTCCTGCGATTGATTAAATATAGATGTTGTGACCTTGTAAAGAGGGCGAGGGCACTGTACCCTCACTGTCCTCTCTCTCTCTCTCAGATTCTTTGACTCTGTTTCTCACCTCAGCTGTCCATTTGGGGGAGCTGGCGAGCCACGGTTCGGTCTTTAAGGCTCAGAGAAAGGGACAGGACCAGAAAGGCTGCTTTTGTTTCAGCTCCCTGCCCAAGCCGGTTATTGAAAACAGAGGCATTAAGATGCAGGGTGTGCTCTCAAAACTCAACAGTCAGTCTGCAACTGCCGGCCACAACCGCTGTTCTTGGAACACAACAGAAAAAAGACAAAAAGAAGCAAAAACAACAATAGATTAAGATGAAAGTGAACGTACACAGTGTTCCCGGTGTATGAGGTACACCGAGCTTCTACCTATAATCACTGGCCTTTAGCAAACGCTTGCACTTAGTAGGTTTACAGGTAATGACCGTAGTCCACCTGTTGTTACACAATGTATTAGACCGTCTCCACCTTATCTGTCAATGGAAAACAACCACACCACTAGATTCCAGTGTAACACCAGCCATGGTGGTCAGGAAGGCAGGTGAATAGTTGTTGGAGATTTAGTTTTATCATTAGAAATCAAGGCCAATTTGATGGGATTTCTTCATCGTTTGATTTACTTTTATACTTTAATATATTTGAGATGTACATTTAAGAGCTTAAATATTTGTAGGAATCATCAAAAATCTACTTACGCCTACAATTGTTCATTATTTTTATTTATTTATTTTTGCTTATAAGGATTAAAAACACTTTATATCTCAGAAATCCTGTTGGAATTTGATCATCCACAGTGTTGTTGAGCTGAAAAATTCATAATATTTATGAATTAATTGCAATAATTAAGTTGACAAGAATATTTATAATAATAAGTCATTTAAAATATGTAGGATAGGTTAGAACTTTATTGATCCTTTGGGAGGGTTCCCTCGGGGAAATTAAGGTTCCAACAGAAGCATCAGTACAGAAAAGAAACAGTGGTCCAAATAAAATAAACAACCTGAATGTCCTTAATTATTTATGTATCAGTATTATCCCTACTCAAGACTTTTATTCTGAAATTTAATAGACAGCCCCTACCTTCTCATTTAAAATTCAAAATCTGGGTCAGTGATGTCATTATCCCCGCCCCCTCTCTCTGATCAGTCAGAGTCTGTATGCAGGTCGAGCGTCAGCCCCGCCCCCTCTCTCTGATCAGTCAGAGTCTGTATGCAGGTCGATCATCAGCCCCGCCCCCTCTCTCTGATCAGTCAGAGTCTGTATGCAGGTCGACACAGTTCTACTCTCTCTGATCAGTCAGGAGTTCAGCGGTCGAGGCCAGCTCCGCCTCTCTGATCAGTCAGAGACTGTATACAGGTTGACCATCAGCCCCGCCTCTCTGATCAACAGTCAGAGACTGCATGGCAGGTTGATCACTGCCCCGCCTCTCTCTGATCAGTCATCAGAGACTGTACAGGCTGATCATCAGCCCCGCCCAGTCAGAGTCTGTATACAGGTTGATCATCAGCCCCGCCCCCTCTCTCTGATCAGTCAGAGACTGTATACAGGTTGATCATCAGCCCCGCCCCCTCACATGGACAGAGCAGTAAACATGCACTGGAAGCTCCTTTAGTATTTAAACTGAATCGTATCTGTTTTCTGAGCTGAATTAATCAGTCATAATTCATCACAGCGGTGGTTATATATAGTTATACGTCTGTAGTGTGTTAGAGATATGAAGCCTAGAATACCAGCATGTAATTGCCCACAGAGTGTGGATCTCAGGTTCTAAGAGGTAACTTTACTTATTTATCACTATAGGCACAGTGGTGTAGATAGGGTGTGTGCTATGCAGCCCAAGTGTCCTGGGGTTCAATCCTTGCTCGGGACACTGGAAGGGGAATTGTTTATAGTAGCTGAATTGGTTATGTTCATTTGCCCCCCAGTGTTAGTGCCCTGTAACTGACTGGCACCCAGTCCAGAGGGTATTCCTGCCTCATGCCCTATGATTCTGAGTAGGTCATGGACCCTCAGGTGAGGAGATGGATGGAAATGACTTCTACTAGTGAAGAAATTGACATTTTCTTATATATATTTATATATGATTTATTGTTTTTGATGAATATGCTCTTGTGTGTCTCATATTAAAATTGCATGATTATTGTTTATTTATTATTCAATTGAGTTTATTTGGATTGACCTGTATGAATGGTTTAGGAAAAGCAGTTGTGCTTGAGACTGGAATTCATGACCATGATATTATTATTATTATTATAATACATTCAGACTGTAGTTAATCTGTTGGTGGACGCAGTGTTTAAACACTCCAGCAGCACTGCTGTGTCTGATCCACTCGTACCAGCTCACCGAACTTGTTTACAGTGTGCTTGTTTACACAGAAGTCATAAGAAGAGCTACAGTAAAGAGCAGCCAACCAATCAGAGCTCCTTTATGTGCATCAGTGTTGAAGGTACAGTAAAAACAGCCTGATTAATTGTAAGAGCTAAAGAGAAGTTGGAAAACAGCCATGTTCAAATGAATTATGACTATTTTTGGTGCATCTAGACACATAAATGCTCTAAGTGCACCCGGGGGAAAGAAATAAAATACAAGATAAATGTAGGATATGGGCCCTTTCTTTTATCTTCCTAGGTTTTATTCCCAAATGTCCCCTCAGTTTAATTGTGGCCAATTCCTACCCACTAACTAGGTCTCCAGCTTCCACACACAACACAACCAAGCTGGGAATAAGAACTGCAACTTCCTCGGATTAAATTTGGCCAGGATGTGTTTTCGTTCATTAGCATTTGTGAAGAATGAAATTCGGAGTCTATCAAAGCTTTTCAAACAGTACGTCTTGCTGCGAGTGTGTCCCTCGCTAGTTAGTTCCCATGTTTTCTTGTTTTCTCCTCAGTCTCCTCAGTCGTTTCCAAGTTTGCTTCCATACCGCCAGCCGTTCTCTGCACCGTGGAGTCGTCCCGTCCTTTCATTCGGTGGGCTGCTGGGGCTCTGCCGTGATATAAATATCTAACGCACCATTTTGTCGAGAAACTTGCTCACGCTGTTTCAGTGCAGCAGCGTTTTTTCTTTTTGCGAGAGTTTTCAGGCGAGTGTATCTGCTCGCTGCAGTCAGCAATCAAAAACCGCCTCTGGCTGGTAAACACTCTTTGAAACCTTCTAAAGATGCTGTCATCCACACACTGTTGTCTCCTCGCCGCACATAATGTTGAGAGACACTCTACTCAGAAACAACTTAGCAACACACTGTAGGCGCGTGTTTGCACGTGCGGCTGTCAGGTGGCTGCGTTTGTACGAGTGTGTCTGTCTGTGTGCGATAGCGAGGGATGGAAATTCGATACACTTTATGAACACTTTCTTTCAGTAAGCTCCTAAGGACTGGAAGGTCACAGTGATCATGTAGAAAATACACCTGATATACTTCCGCAGTCAGTACAGTGCCGCCGGTTTCAGAGTTAAACCTACTCCGGAAAACATTTACATGTAAATATGCTTGATTTACTCGAAATCGTATTGATATCAGAAGATATTTGATTAAAAAACAACTTACCTGGAATAACTGGATATTGTATATGGTATTAAACTGGATAAAGGTCATCACACTGGACACAATGCCTAGACCAATTCATTCTTCATGAAGATGTAAAAAGTAAAAATAAATATTTGACTGATACTTTTTGCTTTACTTTATAAAAACTAAACATTCTGTACATCTTAGAAATCCTGTTTGAAATTGATCATCCAGTTTTTTAAGGTGAAAAATTTTAATAATCTTTATAATAAATTCTTCAAAATACTTGACAGTGATCAACATAAAATCTGAATGTCCTTATTTATTTTTGTTATTTATTAGAGAGAGGGGGCGGGGCTGATGATCAACCTGCATACAGACTCTGACTGATCAGAGAGAAGGGGCGGGGCTGATGATCAACCTGCATACAGACTCTGGCTGATCAGAGAGAAGGGGCGGGGCTGATGATCAACCTGCATACAGACTCTGACTGATCAGAGAGAGGGGGTGGGGCTGATGATCAACCTGCATACAGACTCTGACTGATCAGAGAGAGGGGGCGGGGCTGATGATCAACCTGCATACAGACTCTGACTGATCAGAGAGAGGGGGCGGGGCTGATGCTGAATCTGCATACAGACTCTGACTGATCAGAGAGAGGAGGCGGGGCTGATGACATTATTGAGGAAGGGCTGCTTTCTCTCTTTCTTTGCTTACACAGTGTTCACATTTCAGAATAAAAGTACTGAGAAAGGATAATACTTTCACATACATATATAATTTATTTAGACCACTTTGGGGAACATTTTATAAATATCCTTGTAAATCTGCTCATCATAAAGATCAAAATTATAACATTTTCAGCTGAAAAACAGTGTTTTTTAATAGGATTTCTGAGATGGAAAACTTGGCCAAAACTTTAGTAATTAAATAATTGCAAATATTACACCAAACTACATTTCTAAAGGTTCTAAAGGTTAAATATATCAAATATAAAAATGAAAAGTATGGACTCAAGGCTCCTAGTGCAGAATCCTTTGAATGAATTCTAAACAGTGAAGGATTTAAATGTGATTGTGTAACTCCACACAGTGTGTTTACGTCATTCCACTGGAAAAGTGTATCCTAATGAAATCTGTAAGAGTTAAAGCAGCTGCCTACACAAACTGTGTGGGATGTAAATCTCACTGACAGTCTGACCCGTCTCACTCTAAACGTGCACTAACACACACAGCCCGTAAGGGGCCTTGTTGAAGTTGAACGACCTTGGTCAAGGATGCGGCAAAGACACCGGACACTCCGCGATCTTTTCCCCAGCAGTGATTTACAGCCTTCCAGTGCCTTCAGTACGATCTAAACGAGCTCTCTCTGTCGGCTGCTCTCCCACTACGACACTACTTCAAAGTGAGACTGCTGTCGTCTCCTATACAATTATTGCAGTTTGTGCCGTCTCTGCTTTCGCCCCTACTTTCGCCAGCCCTCCCCCTCCCCCATTCCGTCTGCTGTTTGTTTTCAAGATTAAAGTAGCTTTTTCCTTTTCTTTTTCTTGGACTGTTCCACCGCCAGCATAGCTATCTATTAAAGCGAACAGGAGCAGTGTAATGGATCTTGCGTGTCCGGGACGAGATTGTGGCAAGAAAATGATGCAACGTGCCATTACCGAAACGAGCCATGGCTTCAAACCTAATTAAAGTTTGCCAAAGATTAAGGAGGGGAGGATTGATAGAGAATGCATAAATGATACTGTTAATTGTGTTTTGTTTTGTTCTTTTTTGTTTCTTTTTTTACACCAAGGAGCACATCGCCCCGAAATCTCGGATAAAAAAACAAACAAAAGCTTGTTTACATTGAAGTCCCTTGATTGCGACACTCTGTTCCATTATTAATGTCTTAATATTTGTGAAGCTGATAACCACAATGGAGACAGAGAGGGAAAAAAGAGATTATTGTTAAACGATTCTCCGTTTCAGATTAGGCCCCCCAACCACCCCCAACCCTCCCCCTTGTACACAGTTTGAGAAGAGTAATGAGACTGGGTGGCACTGGGAGAATAGGAAGCATAAGGTTATTAAGATAGCAGCACAGATACGGGTGCAGGCATCCTTTAAGCACTGCCAGCGTGCAGAGGTGACAAACAACGTAGACAAACAAGCTGAGGAGATACACTTCCAGCAGCACCGGCAGCAGCTGCTTATGAAAGTAGAAGTATGGCAACTTAATACTTTGCATTAGTGCTTAAGTCAATAAGTGATGGTCAGATGTTTAGACCAAGTGTAAACTACTGCCATTATTTTGAAGCATGGACTCCACGAGACATAAGAAGTCACATTTACATTCATGTCATCTGGGAGACGCTCTGATCCAGAGTGATTTAAAAAGTGCTTCACTGTTCACTCAGAAGATATCCTGAACTAGTTTACAGACTAGAATCCAGAGGTTCCTCAAGCTTAGATGCTGCTGAAACATATGTCAGATTGGAGACCAACAATGTTCAGTATAATTATAACCCTTTAATGAGTTAAAGGCTCTGAAAGAGAAGATCTTCAGTCTGCGTTTGAAGACAGCGAGTGACTCAGCTGTTTGGACCCCCAGAAGAAGTTCATTCCACCACTTTGGTGGGTCAAGCTGAGCTGTACTTGATGCTGGAAGGGCTCTTTTACAGGTTGAGTTTTGACCATTACCATGGTGTAAGTAGGCTTTTGTGGGCCAGCGTCAGGGTTTTGAATCTGATGTTCAGAGGAAGCCAGTGAAGGGAAGCAGCAGAGGAGTTACTGAATGGTAACTTGGGGACATTGAAGATGTTGAAGTCTCACTGCTGCTCACTGGATCAGTAGACGGGCCTGATGGTTGCAGGAGCAGAGAGTGAACGGTGGGAACAGTTTTTTAAACTTTTTTCTTGAGTTTGGACGGTTCATACAGCAAATACACCTACAAACCAGAGTTCTTTACTATTCAATTCCACCTTAAAAAGTGAAAAATGTTGAAATTTCAGTTCCACCTTAAATAGCTACAGTAACACAATCTCACTAACGCTGGCTTACTTGATGTTGTTGTTACACCTTAAACAGCAAAGCAGTTCCTGAATGAAACTGCTGCACCATTTAAAGTGACATAATGAACAGTAAGTTGGCTCCCTGTTCTTCTATTCCACCTTAAATTCTGTAGTTGTCATAGAATTAGCACTGACTCCTTGTTTCCAAGGTGCTTATCCACCTTAAATACTGAAGGAGTTAAGTGCTCCAGCATCTTACCATTATTCCACCTTAAACAGTAAACATGAAAAGAAGGCCTGGCACGTTCTAAAGCCATTGGTTCTGTGACAGTATATGGATGTGCTGGTGGCATTCTGGAGATATTCTGACCCAGTCTAGAAAGCCCAGTTTGGTCCTCATCACACCGTCTCAGATTCTTACTCAAACCCGTTTTTCATGCTTCAAAAACACCAACTTCCAGAACTTATCGTTCACTTACTGCCAAATATTAAAATCCCACCCTCGACAGGTCCCTCTGGAACCTCGTACTTAATGTTTGTCACTTTATTTCACGTCAGTGGTGATAAAGAGCACCAGAACTGGCACTGCCTTTCCAGGTTTGTGCAAAAGCCCCTGATGAGCAGCTCAGCTTCACCTCAGAGACGCTGAACGCAGGTTTCAGTGAAAGAGATTAGACCAAAACCACATCTGAACATTCTCTGCGAGGAGGTTTGACATGTTAAATGTCAGGAATTTGCTTCAGATTAAATATTAATATAGAAATAGTGCAACATCTTGATGTTTTCATCTTTTTCTTGCTGTTCTTTTCATTTAAAATCTTCATTTCAGTGTGGTCTCAACACCTTTATATGATGTTCTCAGACACTGTCTCATCCATGTCTTCAGAGATGCTAGATGATCATTTTAAGATGTTGATATGGATCTGCACAAACAAGCTCTTACAAGCTTCCTTAAGCCTTGGGTTCACTAGTCACAACTAGATTACTCTCAGAGTCAGTCAGACATAGTCTCTGACCGGTATACGCTACTAGATTACTCTCAGAGTCGGTCAGACTGAGTCTCTGACCAGTATACACTACTAGATTACTCTCAGAGTCGGTCAGACTGAGTCTCTGACCAGTATACATGAAATATAATGGGAATGTTTAACTTCATTCCTTTTGTAGGTAATTTTAACTTTAACTTGTTTAACTGTTGGTGAAACAGTCGTTTTGACCAGTGGTGCCCAAACCGTTTCATGCCACTGTAGTGGATGGTGATGGTGAGTCAGTTGTGAGCACACCCGGCCAAATCTCCTAGAAAGTGATAATGCAGGGCGTTTGCACTGTGTACTCGGCATCATTACTGTATCAGCCAGGGGACAGTGTGTCCTGCCCGCTGAAATATTTTCCACCTGCTTTCTTCACAGGGCCGAGATCAGGCTGAGGTAATGAAGCGGCGGTGACTCACAGCAGAGCGACGGCCATTTCCAGAAGGTCAGCAGCTGCAGCTTGTTAATCAAACATGATGATCGGTGGCTAATTAGGGGGGCTGGACATCCCTGCAACCATGCTGTGACAGGACCGGATAACTGAGACCTGAGCAATGATGTAATCAGATGCATAGACATGCCTGGGAATGAAGCACCCATCTGAACTCGGCGCAATACTGATGTTAATAAGACGTCAGTCAGGCTCTGAATGGGTGTGTGTTACGGGTGCAGCTCTCATTATTACAGCCTAATGATCTGACTGTGAATATCTTTATATATCTGTTTAGGTGTTGTTTATTTATACCTGTTTCAATTCCACGAGCAGCCGGTGAACTGGGCCATCCTGACGATATTATTATTATTTTATTTTTGTGAGATGAGGTTTGATGTTCTTTTATTCACCAAGAAACTACTCCAATTGATCTTCACTGAGATTCTTAATAAGAACGTAATTTAAATATTTGTATAAACTTGACTATGTTTTGATAAAGTGCCGCTAAAAACACTGTGAATCTCAGAAATAGAGTGTTTTTAAGCTGAAAATGATTATGTGTAATGATTAGATTGACAAATAAAATGTTAATAAGTTCTTCAACATGTCTTACAGTGTTCCAAAAAAAAGATAATCTGCTTTATTATTTGTGTTCTTTATGTAGGTATCAGTATATAATCCTTTCAATTCAGTTTTAAATCAGTGAATTTTATTGAGGATAAATCGTGTAGTTTGTTATGTTGATCATGTCTGTAGGTTATTCTGATCCGGAGTTATAAAGCCTAGAAAACCACATGTAACTGCCCGCAAAGTGCAGATCTCTTTCTTTGAGTTAATTGATGTTGTCAGTGTCACTGGCTGCAAGACAACCTACAACATTTTTCTCCACATATAGTTTTACACTTTTTTTGTTAAATTTGCTATAATATGAATGGAAATGGAAATGACGTCACCACAGAGGCAGCAGCCTGTTGCAGTAGCTCCTGAAGTGTCCTTTTCTGTTTGTGACGTGTCATTTTATCATGGACACCAAAATTGTGGTGCTTTTTGCTGGCTTTAGCACTTTTTCTCTGTTTACGATCGTGTCTGGAGATCCCGTGCAGAGCTCCGCTCCTATTTTTCACTCCAGAGAGGTACGAGACGTACGAGCTGCAGAAGAGGAGGCGAGGCAGCCTGGCTAGAGGGCTGTGACACGTGGAGGAGACGCTACAAGACCGTAATTCCCGTCACTGTTATGGGAAACGTGAGAACGCCGCTCAACAAGATGGACAAGCTCATGGTACAAATGCTGCATCAGAGGGATCATGGGGTTTACGGAGTCCTGGCTAACCGCACTAACTCCGGACATGCTCGTGTATTTGGACGGATTTCACCTCATTGGGGCGGACAGGACAGCAGAGAGCAGTAAGAGAAAAGGAGGAGCACTGGCAGTTTGTGTGAATGATAGATGGTGTATTTCTGGACAAGAAGTGGGTGAATGACCTTAATCTGTTTTTCAAAAGATTTGATTACTCACCTGCTCCTCACCCCACACAGACTGAACCCTGAACCCTCACTCTGGGACACTCCCTTCATGCTGCCCTCTGCCCTTCTCAGCAGCTCCCAGCCCACTGCCTCCTCCCAATGTCTCATCGGCCATTAACACACTCCAGCAGGTGAGGAATGCGCTAAGGACGCTCCTCAAGTCCTGCACAAATCAGCTCTGTAGGGACATTGAGCAAATGTTTTCAACACCACTGTGGAAAACATCTTGGTACTTGTATCGAAAACACAGCACCCAAAGGACCTCAACAGCTACAGGCTGGTGGCTCTGAGTTCTCATCTGGTGAAGTCACTAGAGAGGCTCATCCTTACCCATCTCTGCCATCTGGTGAGCTCATCTGTAGACCCTCTTCAGTTTGCTTACCAGCCTGACATCAGGGTGGATGATGCCGTCATCTATCTTCTACACAGAGCTCTCTCACATGGAGAAGCCTGGGAACCCTTCGAGAATCAACTTCTTCAACTTTTCCAGTGCCTTTAACACTATACAGCCTGGGCTGCTGAAGGACAAGCTGGAACATGTGCACAGTCACCAGTCCACCTGGATACTGGACTACTTTACCAACTGACCACAGTATGTGAGAGCTCTGAACTATATCTCAGACAAGGTGGTCAGCAGTACAGGGGCCCCTCAAAGAGACTGAACAAACTCATTAAGAGGTCAGTTCTGTCCCGTGAAGACCCTCAGACCCAGTGCAGGTGGTGGGAGACAGAAGGATGGTAGCCAAGCTGTAGAACATCTCCCACCCCATGCATGAGTCTCTGACAGCACTGGTCAGCTCCTTCATTGACCGGCTGCTCCACCCTAAGTGTGTGAAGGAGCGCTATCTCGGGTAATTCCTTCCTGCTGCTGTTGGACTCTACGACCAGCACTGCTCTCAGCAGACCACGGCAAACACACGTAACTCCACACACTGTTAGAGTTTTCAATACAACAATGTGCTGTACTTCTTCCATCTCCCCCACATACCATCACCTGTCATTTATTCTTTGATTTGTTTTTTATTTATTCTGTAGAAACGATACTATACTTGACCAGTTTCTGAACGGAGTGCGGGACTTTTATTATCTAAATTATCATGATCTTATAATGTAATAAACCTGGAACTGCCCATGTGCAGCTATACATGCTACTTATTAATTGATTGACCAACTGCTGATCATGCACACATGCTCCTATAGGCTCACAGTATCCACTAACACATTAATGTAAGAAGGATATACCGCAACGGTCATTCCATTCAGCGTGATGGCAGTGCTGATCTCCATGTCTGAGAGAGTCTGGTTTTTGGTTGGTGGTGAGTGGAAAGTTAGGCTAAATGGATGGAGAACAAGGCTCATGCTGATGTTTTCTCACCATGTAAGTGAGCAGAGCTTTCTAGCCAAGGGTCACACCAACCTCACCATCCTCTCTGCCCGTTTTGAGAGGACAGCAGTGACAGCACTTCTGAAACAGAATCAGTAACCAGATATGCATGTGTTTGGCCGGGAATTACCTCCTGTTATTTTCTCCGTACAGGTTCGTCTCCTCCTCTCTTGTTTTGGCGAAAAGGCCGTCTATTCTGTGTTTACCTGCTCTCGAAATTGCGGATCAATGCACATTTTTTTCCTGTTCGCGTCGAGAAAACACTGTGCTACCATGGCTACCATCAGCCCGTATAAAGGTCAGAGACAATTTGAAGGCATGAATCCTCATATTTCCAGAGGAGAGGCTCCTGATCTGACAGGTCTGACAGTTTGGTGGAGATAGAGACACACTGCCATTTCACTCCGTCCTTTCTACTTTATTTTTCTGGCCTAGATGGAGTTTTACGCATCATGACCTTGCATAGTCACAGCACTTCTCACTTCACAGACTGGAACTGAAAGTCCCAAGAACAATGATACATCAGACATAATCAATGACTCTTAACCAGACCAACCTTGAGCCTCTATTTATATTACTGAGCAATTCGGGTACGTCCAGTTATCAGCTGAGGGGTCTCTTACAGTTACATAATGGTATTTTAAGCTTCATATCTCAGAATCAGAGTAAACTACACTCATGACCCACATCATATCATAATGTCACTTAATACCAAATAATATCAATTAATACTGAATTAAATCCCAGTTTAAACACCAAAGGAGCTTCCAGTGCATGTTTACTGCTCTGTCCACGTGAACATGATCAACCTGCATACAGACTCTGACTGATCAGAGAGAGGGGGCGGGGCTGATGATCAACCTGCATACAGACTCTGACTGATCAGAGAGAGGGGGCGGGGCTGATGATATTAGTGTCATCGTTGTCGAGAAGGAAGGGGCTATTTGCTCTCTTTTGTTGCATAATAAAAGTCCTGAGTTGAGACAATACTGATACATACATAAATAAAAAGAAAACATTAAGATTTTTTTTGGATCAGTGTCAAGTATTTTGAAGAAATAATTATAAATATTTTTGTCAATCAAATCACTACAAAGAATTGATCAGAATTATTGGTCAAATTCATACAGATATTTAAATTCTGTTAATATTTACATCTCAAATGAAGATACATTTTAGTTGCCTTGGATCTCCTGAAAATAACGGTATCTGTCTTCTGGAGGAGTAATTGAAGGCGTAGGCCAATATGTGGTGGTCCACACTCGCATGGCGAGGCTTTTCCCACACTACAGACCTGATCAATACTTTCTTTTGGCTGGACCTTATCTCTGGCAGTGGCAGGAGCTTTTGACGTGGTGCAGAGGACAGTGTCTCTCTGACGTACAGCATATTTATAACCCAGCTGAGCTCAAATGTGTACAGTAATGAGAAAAGGTTGAACACGATATCTGGAGCTGAGAATAGTTAAGTGGGTGAAAGGAGACTGATTTCCAAAATATCTAAACAGGCCTGAATGTTGTGGTGAAGATGCAGTAAAGCGGTCTCTTCCATGAAGTCTGCGTTTGTGTGGCTGCACAGTAGAACAGTTCTCCACATCTCAGAATCGTTCCTTTAGTCAAACGGGGTTTTGAATTTACTTTCTAACAAATCTCTGAGCACTTCTCTCAAAAGTGCAGAGAACGTAGACAGGACTGCTGGTGTTCTCACTGTACGTTTTATCAACTCCACTGACCGACCATACAGGAACCATCCTGCCAACAGCATCCTGTGACCACTGATTCACCCTGATGTTCAATGGTCAGGACCCCACAGGACCACCACAGAGCAGCTATTATGTGACACAGCAGTGCTTCTGGAGTGTTTAAACCCCTCAGTGTGACTGCAGAGCTGAGAATGACCCACCACCCACATAATAGCTGCTCTGTGGTGGTCCTGTGGGGTCCTGATCATTGAAGATCAGGGTGAAAGGAGGAGAATAAAGTCTGCAGAGAAACAGATGAACTACAGTCTGGAATTATAGAACCACAAAGATCTCCTGTGTGGTTGTCTGATGTATTCAGGAGGTGAATCAAATCAAATACGCAGGTTTAATCAAGTAATAGTAACTATGTATCAAATGCATTAGTCTTGTTAAATCAGCTGCTGAAATGGAGGCACTTCAGGAGAGCGTTTTCACTCGTCTCTGCAACCGAAATCACAGAATCTGGATCAAGAGATAAAAGCTTTGAAAATAAGCCTGCCACGATTGACAAGGAGAGTGGAGAGCAGAAACTAATTAGAAGACTCTTTATTTTTCTGTGACGGGACGGTGAACTTTAATTCATGCTGGCTGGAGAAAGAGCAGATTCATTTATTTGGGTAATTGAGGATGCTGATTAGCTGTCTATGAGAGAGAGAGAGAGAGAGAGAGAGAGAGAGAGAGAGAGAGAGAGAGAGAGAGAGAATGATTACTGTGAAATCCAAGCCGAGTAACAAACCCAATCTCCTTCCTCCACTTTCCCTCAGATAGCTCTTTTAATCTCAGCCAGACACGGCTGGTGAGAGGGGGGAGATAGTGAGGCTACCTGTCGGGCTGCGGGCGGACGGAGCCAGATGCACATTATCACCCGCATTTGAATAGTGCGTCACGAGAGAGATCTTTACAACGAGACGTAGCACTGGGGATTATCACAGCTGTAACGCTGATGAAGGAAATGAGAGGCTGAGGCGGTGAGGCAGAAGAACAAACACACGTCAAGCGTAATGCTTACAGTGTGTCTGATTACCAGCAGGGCCTTATTAGACATGGGAAGTGAAAACGGTACGATAGAGGGGAAAATGTTCGTTTGCGTTTCCCGAAGCTGCTTTTCATAAAAGGTAAGAACAAATCACAAGCAAACGTGAAGAATTTACCGAAGAGAAAGACCCGTGAAGGCGCTGGACCTCAACCTACCACAACACTAGTGTAACACTGTGCACATAATCCAAACGTCACTGCGGTTTTAAACACAACCTTTAAACAAACACGGTTTTAGCTCCCAGTGACTCACAGTACACACAGCAGCTGCCCGGCAGGCGGGTCACCCGGTACACGACTCTGCGTCTGAGATTCATCCACCGATACAGATATAAATATATACACATATTACAGCACCGAGAAACAGACAGCATGACCAGCATGACCAGCATGACCAGCATGACCAGCATGACCAAGGTCAGGATTAGGTTTTGGATTGATCACAAGAGCATCTTCAAAATATTTATCACAGAGGTTTCACTCTTAATACTCCACTGATTTGTTGATGAGTAACTGATTCTGATTTTGAGTTTATTAATGATCTCCAATGTTCCCTGTACGGAGAATCAAAAACGCCACCATGTCACCTGCAGTCATTCCTGAAGGAAATCATTCTCCCTTTATTTAGAATTCAAACACACATGTGCATGAAGATAAATGTCAAAGGAACATTTCTCCTTCATCATTCCAGGATCAGCCTCGGAGGACCCGTCTGAGGGCAATGATTAGCTGGGAAATTAAATGCGACCACTTTGAGTCAGGGTGAACATCCCAGTTTGGAAAAGTTCCTCCTCACTAATAGCCATATTAAAGAACATGTATGGGACATATAAAAAAAACCTCCTGCAGCTGTAGGTTGTTCTCACTTTCTTCCCTCTCCCTCACCTCTCTCCAGTTCCCTGAGGCGGTATCTCAAGGGAAGGACTATAAAAGTTATCAGAGGATTCTATCAGAGGCACTCCGTCTGGGGCCTGATGAGATTCTAACTGTCCTCTCTGAGAGACTCATAAAGCCTCCAGTGCAGTTTAAAAGCCACAGAAGGTATAGGACTCAGGCTGGTGCGTCGATAACCAGGACACACCTTACCTGTAATAACTTTACCGAGGTGTGCCCGACAGTAAGCCTGCAGATTAGAGCATCAATAGCCTGGGGGAAGCTGTCACGTGGCCAAATGTGGCCCTATTGGCTCCAGATGTCTGCATTTTTTCCATGGTATTGTGATCATCTGCTTTGTACCAGGTTGATGATGAAGTGCTGGAACAGGGCTTTCTTCAGGTTGCATCATGCAAAAAAAGCTTGTCTAGACAGTCGTCAAAAGAGCATTTCCATAAAGCGCGCTCTGGATTTGCCATCTTCTCGGATGCTTATTACTTTACTATTCCAGGCTCAACTGGTGTATTGTCCAATTAGAGACAGGATGACAGATGGCGTATCTTTACTGTAATCTGCTTTTTACTCCCTGTCAATAAATCACTGAGGAGTTATTAATGCAGTGCATTATGAAGTGGCTTCAGGACAGCGTGCTGTATAATAAAACAGTTGAGTTAATAAAAGATAGAGATGTCTGAGGAGGAACGCTAACAACATAATCAATTCTTCAGCCAGTGTGGATGGAGACTTCATACCACACGGTTTCTTAACCTTTAGAACTTTGGACTCATTCTGTGGATGTTTTCACACATACCTGATATTCTCATTTTCAGGAGACTCAAAAATAAAAAAGTGGGTGAATTTGACCTTGTAGGTCCAGAGTGTTTTTGAGTTTACAGAAAGTAATTTGTAATGATTAGACTGACAAGGTTTATAAAACGTTCTTTAAAATACCAAAGTCTGTAACTGTAGAACTACAATAATGGCATAATGTTATGGCTGAGTGTACATGGACAAAAATATTGGGACACCTCACGAACTCAAGGTGTATTAAAAAGAGTTTCTTCTGCTTTTGTTTGAGTAACTGTCTCCACTGATCAGGGAAGGCTGTATACTACATTTTGGAGCATTGCTGTGAGGATATGATTGCACCTGTAACTCATAATAATTTACATTGATCATTCTGGAAACTATATCTAGAACAGTTTCTGTTTGTACCAGTCCTGACAACGCTGTCAAGCCTTTTTCTCAACTCATTTTATGAACTCATACATGCATTAACACTGAAGCCATCTTTCACACCAGGGTTCATACTTTCTTCTGTAGCTGATTCAATCATTTCAGTGCTTGGAGCTGAAGAACAGCCCTGAACTCTGAATGATTCAGCCAAACTGTTTACTGAGCTTTCCTGCACACGACTGTTTACTGAGCTGTTTTTATGTCTGTGTTTTCTTCTTCCCTGAATTCTTCTACTCGAGTTCTCAGTATTAAATACTGATGGACTTTCCCCTGTAAACGAGTCTGAGTGTCTCATAAGATGACCATTCAGAAGATATCATAAGTAGGCATCTGTGTGTTTTTCATACGACTGCGTGCATCAAACCATAACGTCTGCTTACAGTTTAGCTCTGACCTTAACCATCTTAAACAGCCTTTTCTACATCTGTGTCTCTGCAGACTTTATTCTCCTCCTTTCACCCTGATCTTCAATGATCAGGACCCCACAGGACCACCACAGAGCAGATATGATGTGGGTGGTGGGTCATTCTCAGCACTGCAGTCACACTGACATGGTGGTGGTGTGTTAGTGTGTGTTGTGCTGGTACGAGTGGATCAGACACAGCAGTGCTGCTGGAACTGAACTACAGTCTGTAATTATAAAAGTTGCAGAAGCAAGGAGGTGGTCTTAATGTTATGGTTGATCGTTATGGCAGAGTGTTACTATGTACAGCTACTGCCAGCGCTCTCCACTCCTCCCCACTTTGGAAAAGGCCAGGTTTTAGCTGCTGTTGGACGCTGGCGAGGAGAGAAGAGAGGAGACAGCGTGTCACTTAGACGGTAACAACAATTTAAATCCTCCCACATATTCGTCACTTAAGGGTGCTTTGCCTTTGTTTTTAGATTAAATTTGCAAAGCAGTGGCCTTGTCGGCGGCGGCAATGCACACTTAATTACTGTCAGCTTTGCTCTTTGTCAAAAGGACCTTTCTCCCTCCCGCTTCAACACGGCTGCTGAAAAGCCCCCCTTCTCAGAAGCCTCTCTCCCAGCCTGACGTTAATTACTGTATCAGGACTGTTTGTTGGGTCAGCATGAAGGCTCCTTTCACCAGCAGAAATCAGTCATTATGATGATCTCATTATTCAAAGAGGTGCTTCATCCCTCAGCACCATCTCAATCGCTTTCTCCTTGATTGTGGTCCTCCTACGCCCTGGATTGTGGAGATCTTTCTTTGAGGTACAATCAGCAGGTCTTTTCAACTGTCCAGAACTGTGACCACTGCCTGTGAGTGACTACATGATTATATGATGGCAGCACAATGTACGACTCTGCATGAACAGCAGCCGCAATGAACGTCTTTCCTGGGCCTCTTCTGTGGCTGTACAGTGGGATTATACACTAATGACTCAATGGTAGATATGAAGATTACAAATATATACGTCCATTATTAGTAAGAAAACTGACTTTGTAAACATATAACAATGAACAGATTTTCTTCACGCTAACATCACAACCTTCTGTCTCCTCTCTCTGTCCATCCTATCAGCTCCTCTGATCACACAGGAGATCTTTGTGGTTCTATAATTCCAGACTGTAGTTCATCTGTTTCTCTGATACTTTATTCTCCTCCTTTCACCCTGATCTTCAATGATCAGGACCCCACAGGACCACCACAGAGCAGATATGATGTGGGTGGTGGGTCATTCTCAGCACTGCAGTCACACTGACATGGTGGTGGTGTGTTAGTGTGTGTTGCTGGTACGAGTGGATCAGACACAGCAGTGCTGCTGGAGTGTTTAAACCCCTCAGTGTCACTGCTGGACCGAGAACAGTCCACCAACCAGAAACGTCCAGCCGACAGCGTCCTGTGGGCAGCGTCCTGTGAGCACTGATGAAGGACTAGAGGACGACCTGTGCAGAAACAGATGAGCTTCTGTCTCTGATTTTACATCTACAAGGTGGAGACACTCGGTAGGAGTGTCTGATAGAGTGGACAGTGAGTGGACACAGTGTTTAAACACTCCAGCAGCACTGCTGTGTCTGATCCACTCGTACCAGCAACACACACTAACACACCACCACCATGTCAGTGTGACTGCAGTGCTGAGAATGACCCACCACCCACATCATATCTGCTCTGTGGTGGTCCTGTGGGGTCCTGATCATTGAAGATCAGGGTGAAAGGAGGATAAATATGTATATACAACACCTGTGGTCAACCATTGACCCTGGACATCTGTGCATAGTGCTTTGGTCTTTATACTGACAGCTGAATATAACACCTAGGCAGTTATATGTAAGGTCAGCAGCTCTCTCTCTCTCACTCTCTCTCGCTCTCTCTCTCGCTCTCTCTCTCGCTCTCTCTCTCGCTCTCTCTCTCTTGCTCTCTCTCCCTCTCGCTCTCTCTCACTCTCTCTCGCTCTCTCTCGCTCTCTCTCGCTCTCTCTCCCTCTCGCTCTCTCGTCTAGTTGGTGGCTGTCAGAACCACTATAGTGATATCCTTGGGACATGATTCTTCCTAACCGGCCCCCTCAACCTTCAATCAGTCCCTCTTCAAATTAAATTCTGGCCATAGTCCCCTTGGAACGATAAGATTCTGCATTCTGAGCAGTTTTAAGAGCCTGAAATAGCTGCAGTGTGACTATAAAGATAAAACTGTTTCTAGATAACATGCAATAAAAATGTAAACATTAGAAAAATATATATGAACACCTCATATAATGTCCAGAAATCACAGAATAAGAATGTGAATCAGTCAATATTAATAAAGAAGTCAGATTTATGTAGGAAAGGAACGTCCCTGTTTCAGTGGCTGTAAACAGTAATTACAGTCTCAGCTGCTCATTGGTTGAAAACAAACAGTTTTTACTAAAATGCAACTATTCAATGTTTCTCCTCCAGAATTGTGGCTCAGAGTAACCTACAGACATGACACACGACAAACACATTCATCAGCAAGTAATCCATCTTCAAAAAGACCTGCATACAGACTCTGACTGATCAGAGAGAGGGGGCGGGGCTGATGATCAACCTGCATACAGACTCTGACTGATCAGAGAGAGGGGGCGGGGTGAATGACATAATGGGTTATAAAGGAAAATAAGAAGGCTTGTTTGTTCTCTTTGCTCACACAGTGTTCAAATTTCAGAATAAAAGTCCTGAGAAGGGATAATAGTGATACCTAAGTAACAAAAATAATTAAGTACATCCAGGTTGTTTTGACTGTCAGGTATTTTGAAGAACTGATTATTATAACTAATTCCAGTTCCTGTGATTAGAATGTTTACAGTAGAACCATCACACTTTCTGGTCCTCCTGTTCTTCAGGTATCTGCTTTGCATAACTGAAAGCATGTTGAGAATGTTAAGTCAGCCTGGAGAGCTGAACGTCATTATACTGACCCCAGGTCAGCAGTTAGAGGGGGCAGAAAGTGCCCTTGATGAGCACACAAATTACACATTCAGCCATTAAGGCTGATCTCAGAGCAGGCCCCATCTCCAGACAATCTGACGAAAGGTTAGAGGATTAAAAAGTGTGGGAACAGCGAGGCGTGTTTGAAAGGTTGATGAAAACTAGGTTTATATTTTCTCCATCTTTGTTCTACCTGTCTGGCTTTAATCATTGCTTCAGGTCAAGACATCGGTGTTCCATCTGTAGTGTCAACAAGGTTCCATATTTCAGCGCTTCATCGGCATCACAGATTTATTTTGGTTACACATTTGAAACCCTCTCAACAACGTGACGCCTAACAAGTTAACACGGGTTGAGGATATCAAAAAGGGTATTTCTGTTTGCCTGGTGAGAAAAGTGGCACATTAAAATCACAGATGACATCGCGGGTCCTGCTGATAAAGGCTAGTGTATGAAAAGTGGCAACAGGAAGCTGTGAAAAGAGAAAGCCTTGCCTTTTATAGACAAAAGCAAGTGAAAAGAACAAGATCCACGATAAGAGCAAGAGGGGAGACGGTGTTGTCAGAGTAAACATCGAACCATATAGCTTAAATTATTGTTCTACCACATATAAGCTGAGGAATGGCTTTGATTTCTCAGAGGAATTCTGTACATGAGGAGAAATAAATTAGATTTTGCTTCAGTAATGGAAGAGTTCATTACAGCAGTACAGGCACAAATCTCCCAGCTTATCATTCTCATTTCACACAAACGCTAAAAATAAAAACATAATAGATATCTCACCACCGTTCCACACAGCAGCACAGAGAACACATGCTGTAACCCCGGATCTCCAAACTGGATTCAATATTATTTCCAAACGTTTTGGGTCATTGTTCTTCTTAACTTCTATAGATCAGATCTTTACTCTCACAATAAACGAATAAAAGCACAACTACAGATAAGCAATCATTAACAAATGACTTTAGAAATATTTTCAGCTGAAAAAAGAAAAGAGCAAGAGGGGAAATGATGTCATCAAGCCACATGACTTACATTATTGTATATGACTTTGAAATCTCAGAGCAACTCTCTCCTCATTTTCCTCTATAACCCAATATGTAGGTCAGTTATTAGTCAGTTATTACTGATCATCCAATCGGTTCAATCAACCAATTTTGTGGGTTGTTTTCATAGCTTGATGATCCTTTATTCACAAAATTAATTCTTTAATATTAGGACACAGTCACACATGCTTATAGGAGATCCCAGACTACCAAGAAAACAGCCCCTCCCTTCTCATTTTCCTCTATAATACAATATGTGTGTCATCAGCCCCGCCCCCTCTCTCTGATCATTCAGAGTCTGTATGCAGGTTGATCATCAGCCCCGCCCCCTCTCTCTGATCAGTCAGAGTCTGTATGCAGGTTGATCATCAGCCCCGCCCCCTCTCTCTGATCAGTCAGAGTCTGTATGCAGGTTGATCATGTTCATGTGGACAGAGCAGTAAACATTTGGTATTTAAACTGGGATTTAATTCAGTTACTCTCTGAATAGTTTTTGTACCAGTTTAAAAAATTTTGTTCCCAGTTGTTCAGTGTGTTTTCCTAATTGTTTGTGCCTTAAAAGGAATAGAAGAAAGCTATTAACGCCAGTAAACATTGCTTTTGTGGTTGTGATTTTGAAATGTATCTATTCTTAACAATATTCATGATATATGATCAGAATATAGACTTCAAGAAGCTTCTGGAATTGTGAGAACTATCAAGAATTTTCTAGAACTGCCCAGAATTATCTAGAACTTTCTAGAGCTTTCTGGGACTGTATAGAATTGTACATAGCTGTATAAATACAGTTATCTGAAAGTAACCATTTCATTTGCTGTTCTACGGAGTAAGAGAACCTGTGTCCACAGCAGCTCAGTTCATTAGATGGCATCCAGAGGCTGCATACGTGCAGCAGATGCATTTTGCTACGTATGGGGCCGATTTATAAAGACAAGAGCGAGAAAGTCCTCTGTGAAAGCATCTGCTAAGATGTGTGCATACTTCAGCGTGTCTGTTGGGGACCAAGACAAACCCTGGGTCCTCATTTCACATGTGAGCCCTGCAAGAAAACTCTTGAAGGTAAGTGGAGAAATGCTACTCTGTTAAACAGCAGATTTTTATTTTTATTTCAATGCTGTTGTTAAATATATCAAACAATACTGTATGTATATATATATATATATATATCAAAATGTGTTCATATCATTCAAATCACTTCTCATTAGTGTCAAATAGGCCTAAATCAAATTCTCAATCCAAATTCTATTTTGTTAGATTATAGGTTGGTACAGGAGAGAGACGAGAGTCATGCATTTTGCTATCTCAAAAATTTGGCGTGAACTGACTGATAACTCAACAAATTGCTGCTTCTGCATGGTGGACCCTTCCAAACGTCGCACCGGCAAAAACGCACCGCCTGTAACGAATCCTGACATTCCTTCATCGTTCGCCCCAGTACCACGCTGTCCTGAACTTCCTGTACCAACTCCTCCAGACAGAGCTCAACCACCTTCAGGAGAAACCAGCAAGATCCTGATTTCGCTTCATATGCAGCTGAGGAGCAGAACCCATACTACCCTAACCAAAAAGACCTCAACGATCTGATCAGAGACCTTTGTCTCACCACGTCCAACGCTGAGCTTCTGACATCAAGGCTCAATGGAACTTATTAGATGAAAGCATCCAAGTCACAGATCAGAGGAAGCCCCTCAAGGTTCTGATGCCACCGTTAAACAATTTGTCACGGCTCTAGATAAGGAGCCGAAAGCTTTCAAGTACCTCCAGGATCTTTTCCCTAAGCTGTCTAGAAAAATATCCATAAATGACCAAACTAAAAAATGACCTCACTGAGGCAGATTTTGGGTTATAGAAAATGAGAAGGGAGGGGCTGTTTGCTCTCTTTCTTTGCTCACACAGTTTTGAAATTTCAGAATAAAAGTCCTGAGAAGGGATAAAACTGATACATATTAAAAGTTATGAAGGACATTCAGGTTTTTTTTTATTATAAACACTCTGGATGATCAATTCCCAACAGGATTAATTAGATATAACGTGTTTTAGTTCTTGTAAACAAAAAAATTTGAAACAATTTCACACTAATATTTAATTTCTCATTTTTTTTTACATCTCAAATTAAGACATTTTATTAGTCTAGGATCCACACGAACACACACACACACACACACACACACACACACACACACACACACACACACACACACACACTCCCTGCACGTCTGTATGCACTGCTCTGCTGTGATTAGATAATTGGAGGAGTGAGTAGGTGTACAGATACAGGTCGTCCTGATAAATTGCTGGGTGAGTGTATGTAAATGGCCCATATAAAGGCAGGAAAGCCAGAGGTGCCCTGTCCTCTCCAGTGATTCTGAGACGTGAACACCAGTTAATCGGGCTGATTGGAGCAGCTGGTGCCACGGTGGGGCTAAAGTGACACCTTGTGACTCAGTCAGACCTGCCAGCAATGCACCAAGAACATGGCACAGAGGTGACATTGCCCAGAGAGAGAGAGAGAGAGAGAGAGAGAGAGAGAGAGAGAGAGAGAGAGAGAGACAGACAGAGAAACAGAGCGAGAGACAGAGAGAACGAGAGAGAGAGAAAGAGACAGACAGAGAAACAGAGCGAGAGACAGAGAGAACGAGAGAGAGAGAGAAAGAGAGAGAGAGACAGAGAGAAAGAGAGACAGACAGATAGAGAAACAGAGCGAGAGACAGAGAACGAGAGAGAGAGAGACAGACAGAGAGAGGGAGAGAGAGAGTGAGAGAGAGAGAGAGAAACAGAGCAAGAAACAGAGAATGAGAGAGAGAGAGAGAGAGAGAGAGACAGACAGACAGACAGACAGACAGAAACAGAGCAAGAGACAGAGAGACTCCGAGAGAGACAGAGAGAGAGAAACAGAGAGAGAGAGAGACAGAGAGGGTGAAGACAAGATGGGTTGAAAGAGTGATCAAAGCTTCTAGTATCAAAAGCCGGCCTCACTCTCAGTACACTGTAGTCATTAAGATCACTCTGATAGTTGATGTTAAACAGACGTACAGATTAATAACTACACAAACCACAGATTGAAGGATTTATGATGACTATGAAGGTCTAAGGGTGGATCATATGACAAACATCTGGCCTTAAATATACCTGAACAGAGTGAAATGGACACAACTGACCAGCAAAACATTACCTAAAACATAACTTTGTTTATGCTCTCTGGTGTCGACCAGAGGAGGATGGGTTCCTCTCTTGAGCCTAGGTTCCTCTCAAGGTTCCTTCCTCTTAGTCTGAGGGAGTTTTTGCTACCTCTGTTCTGGATTTATGTAAAGCCACTTTGTGAGACTCATTGTTGTAAGTGCTATAAAAATAAACTTTGATTGATTGATATTTGGTTTTTTTTATTAATTAATTTTATTTATGTATCAGTATTAATCTCAGGACTTTTAATCTGTAATTCTGACATCAGCCCCGCCCCTCACTGATCAGTTAGAGTCTGTATGCAGGTTGATCATGTAACACTGACTTTACATCTGCAAGGTGGACCAAAATCTGTCTGATCAAACTGCTGTGTCTGATCCACTCGTACCAGCAACACACACTAACACACCACCACCATGTCAGTGTGACTGCAGTGCTGAGAATGACCCACCACCCACATCATATCTGCTCTGTGGTGGTCCTGTGGGGTCCTGATCATTGAAGATCAGGGTGAAAGGAGGTGGTGATAACGTTATGATTGTTGTATCATCAGCTGCCTGACTGTGCACTCAGTGTGAATGTACGTCCTGAAGGAAGGAGCCGAGCTCTTTAAACGCCACTGAAATGGTGTTGAGAGTGAAATGATCTGAAGGTTCAGTGGTTCCTCTTCCTACATGCAGCCTAATGAAAGTCTTACATCTGAATAATTTATTCAACAGTTAAAATTAGGACCAGCAAGAAAATTTGTTTCTGTAGTTTACTTTATTTTTAATTAATCCAGGAGTCATGCACGCCCCTCCGATTGGAATGCTGATGTGATTTCGTTTAGCAGCCTTTAATAAATTCTTAATGAACATTAATTTGTGTCTTTTCTTCAGAAGGAAAAGTGAATTTTGGATATTCGGGCAGTTCGTGTTGTGCAAACGAATGCAGTGATGCTCTGACTGAGGTGAGCGGGTACAGCTGGTCCTGCTCATGCCTCCGTCTTCTTCGATAAATAAGGCACAAAGTCTGATCTCCATTCAGATCACTTCAGAACAGACTGGTTCAATGAATTTTAGTACTGCAGCCATTATACATGTAATAATACCAAATAAGAAGAAAATGTATTATTAAAAAATAGTATCAATTCAGTTTGTGCACTGTATCAATCCCAAAACAGCCTGAGATCCTGTCACCGCCAACAACGAGTTTCACAGTTGGATAAGAGGCCAAAGGCAGACAGTGCAGGAGAAACTCCCTCAGAGCTGGAGGAAGAAACCTCGGCAGGAACCAGGATCACAAGGGGAGAACCCGTCCTCCTCTGGACAAACTACTTATACACAGTTAGGGGACACTGGACCCCCACACCTCTGTTCTAATACTCGGGGACTGAAGTAATGTTAGTTCTCTGGTGGACAGAATATTAACAGTACATTTCTACAGTTGGTGATGATGGATGAGCAGCTAGTCCAGGGCAGGGTCTATCAAAACCTCCAGATTTAAACAAAACATCTCATTGTGAGCTGCTTCTCCAGCTTTAGTGATTCCATCACCACGAGGTCAGTTCAGTCAGCTATTCATGATCAAACTGTTCAACAGACATTACAGACCTCTGCTGGAGCAGGATGATGTATTTCACAACTAATCACTTAAATAACAGCACCTTCTCCAGGTGAAACTTCTCCAGCTCAGCTATAATTTAATAGACTTCCATTTCCTGCTCCAGTCTGGAAAAACAAACACACAATAGATCAGTCTACCGAGTCCATGGAGCCAATGAAGAGCATGTGCATGCTCTTAAGCTGGAGCACCGGGAGAAATAAACGGGAACGATCCAGCTGTGAAAAGAGGGAGAGATAGAACGAGATAAAGAGCGAGTGATGAAATGGCACAGATCATCCACTGCGAACGAGGGAGGGAGCTTTAAAGAGGCTCCAATCCATATCAATAAACATGTACATGAGAAAAAACATCTGAATGTGAGTTTCTACTGGGATGTCATCTAATCAAATTAGAGCAAAGCACAGTATTTATCCACATCAAACATTATTAAGGTAATTAGATCTTCTGCTGCTTTATCATCACAGCAACAAGATTTTCTCCGTGATTTTAGCGAACAGATTTACGGGTGGAAGGTGAGAAATTCATCTTTGGGAAAATGTGGAATTTTTAATTTATAAACTTTTCCATCATTATTTCCATGAACCTTTCTAATGTCAAAATCAAAAAAATCAAAATTTATTTTTATAGCGCTCTTCACAACTGAAGTTGTCCACAGAGCAGCTTCACAGAAATTAAATAAATAAATAAATAAATAAATAAATAAATAAATAAATAAATAAGAAAGGTTAAAACAGAGACAAAGTATAGATGACAGATCCCCTAGTGATCAAGCCACATGGCGACAGTGACAAGAAAAACTCCCTCAGCTGGAAGAAGAAACCTTGGGAGGAACCAGGCTCATAAGGGGAGGACCATCCTCCTCTGGTCAAACTACTGATGCATAGTTAGGGGACACTGGACCCCTACACCTCTTCTATTACTCGGGTATTGAAGTAATGTTAATTATCTGGTGGACATAATATTAACAGTAGATTTCTACAGTTGGTGATGGTGGGTGAGCAGCTAGTCCATGGCAGGGTGGATAACTAGTCCAGGTCCAGTAGGTGGAAGGTGGAGAGCCAATGTATACATGTATCACATGAGCTTGGAGTCCTTCTCAGATGCGGCAGAAGAGCTTGAGGTTAGGGCCTAATCAGTTCTGGCTGGTGGGTCATCGTTAACTCAGAAAAGATACAGAGATGAATTAGTTTGAAATTTAAAAAGAGAACAGAGAATGTAAACATTACCAGAGTGTGTCGAGTGACTCCGGCAGATCTGACTATAACAGCATAACTAAGGAGAGAACCAGAAGAACATAAACATGGGAGCATCCTGAAACATTGGCATCTAACTGCTCCACCGTCACAAACCAGAGTGATCACGAGGAGTCAGGCGGCAGCACCAACATCCCAGTTTACCATAAATCCCAGTTTACCATAAATCCCAGTTTACCATAAATCCCAGTTTATCATAAATCCCAGTTTACCATAAAACCCAGTTTACCATAAAACCCAGTTTATCATAAATCCCAGTTTACCATAAATCCCAGTTTACCATAAAACCCAGTTTACCATAAAACCCAGTTTATCATAAATCCCAGTTTACATAAATCCCAGTTTACCATAAATCCCAGTTTATATAAGTCCCGGTTACCATAATCCCAGTTAGTTTACCATAAAACCCAGTTTACCATAAAACCCAGTTTATCATAAATCCCAGTTTATCATAAATCCCAGTTTACCATAAATCCCAGTTTATCATAAAACCCAGTTTACCATAAATCCCAGTTTACCATAAATCCCAGTTTACCATAAAACCCAGTTTACCATAAATCCCAGTTTATCATAAATCCCAGTTTATCATAAATCCCAGTTTACCATAAAACCCAGTTTACCATAAAACCCAGTTTATCATAAATCCCAGTTTATCATAAATCCCAGTTTATCATAAATCCCAGTTTACCATAAAACCCAGTTTACCATAAATCCCAGTTTACCATAAATCCCAGTTTACCATGAACCCGTGGATCTGCAGCCTGTAACTAAGCTAAGACATTAATGACCAAATGCTACACTGAACAAGTAAGTTTTCAGCCTAGACTTGAAGACTGAGACTGTGTCTGAGTCCCGAACATTATCTGGAAGGTTATTCCAGAGCTGGGGGGCTTTGTGAGAAAAGGCTCGTCCCCCTGCTGTGGTCTTCTGAATTCTGGGAACTAATAGGAAGCAGCTCCCTGTGATCTGAGTGATGATGGTGGCTCATAAAGGTGAATTAGATCCTGTAAGTATTCAGGAGCGAGTCCGTGTCGGGGTTTATATGTAAGTAAAAGAATTTTGTATTCAATTCTGAATTTAACCGGAAGCCAGTGCAGTGCTGGTAGTATTGGACTGATGTGGTCAGATGTTCTAGGTTTAGTCGGACCCTGGCTGCAGCATTTTGAACTGAAGTCTGTTTAGGTTCCTGCTTGAACAACCTGACAGCAGTGCATTGCAGTAATCTAACCGCGAGGTAATAAAAGCACCAGTTTTTCAGCAGCGTGTAAGGACAGGACATTTATTAATGTCAGAATATAATATCTTTCCCCACAACATCAGAAATAAGGACACTGTGTGAATCCAGGAAAGCAACCCTTGGTGCATTATTTTAACCAACATAAGACTGAGGGCTCAGAGCTCTATGACCTGAGACAGCAAAAGTAGCCCTGCTCTGACTGGGAGCAGAGATGATACCAGGGATGGTTAATTGGCACTTCCAAGAAAAAAGTGAGTGATTCTGTATAAAATAAGTTATTCAATAAACCAAAAACATCGTCTTACCTCACATGATCAACCTCCATACAGACTCTGACTGATCAGAGACAGGGGGCGGGGCTGATCAGAGAGAGGGGGCGGGGCTGATGATCAACCTCCATACAGACTCTGACTGATCAGAGAGAGGGGGCGGGGCTGATGCTCAACCTGCATACAGACTCTGACTGATCAGAGAGAG
>CM067521.1:25994691-26037053 GCA_034509495.1 Acestrorhynchus altus | reverse complement strand
TCAACCTGCATACAGACTCTGACTGATCAGAGAGAGGGGGCGGGGCTGATGCTCAACCTGCATACAGACTCTGACTGATCAGAGAGAGGGGCGGGGCTGATGCTCAACCTGCATAGACTGACTATTCAGAGAGAGGGGGCGGGGCTAATAACATCACTGTCTCAGATATTAGGTTATAGAAAGTCCTAAAAAGGGATTATTCTGATATATTTACAGAAAGTAAATAATAAATGACATTTATGCTGTTTTTTATTTGAACTTATTATAAATATCTAATCTAATCATTACAAATAACTCCTCCATATTTTCCAATTTTCAGAACATTTTCATTTTCAAACACTCTGAATAATCAATTTCCCACAGGATTTCTGAGAAAAACAAACCCCCACATTAATTTCACAAAAATTATTTACAAAAAATGTTACATTCTTCAAATGAAGTCAGATTTGAGCATCTTCTGCATCTTCTGAACATAATAATATCTGTAATGTGTGACTGTTTCCTATAAATGCTTTAATTTTTGCTGAATAAAATGACATCAAGCTTTGAAAACATCCTTCAAAATTGGTCTAAAGTTGAAAATATTAATAAACATCTACACATTTTTAAAAATCCTTACTGGCTGTTGGAGATGACATTGATATGGAAGGTCATTGGCATTAGACTGATAATGCTGATAATGCAGGTTTGGATTTCAGTTTGCTGTTATTATTCCAGATACAGTTTAAAAACACACCCCAGCAGTGTGTGATGTGATGTTAGCTGTGTGTTCCTCGCAGTTTGGTCATGATGACCTACGTTACACATGAAATGATAATTGGACCCATTCGTCCCTACCAGCCATCGAGACAGGTGTCTTGATTTTAGACTAGTCTTAAACGATATGTTTTAAAATGATCCTGTATCGTATGTGATGTAAGTTTAGCTTTCCAGTCCTGGCCACCTTTTGGTCTCATCTGTCCACAAAAAACATTGTTCCAGTAACCTTCTGTCTTGTCTGTGTGATCTTTATCAGAGTTCTTTTTGGAGAGCAGCAGCTTTTCTTTGCACACCTTTGTAGTTCAGTGTTCTCCTGATGGTGGACTCATGAACATTAACATTATGTGAGAAAGACCTTTAGCTGCTTAGACGTTCTCTTGGGTTCCTGTGTGAGCTGGTGGACTATTCCACACCTTGCTCTTGGTGTGATCTTTGTTGGTGGAGCACTCCTGGGGAGGGTAATAACAGCTGATCAGTGTAACTAGCACACTGAGAAATGAGACCACTGGTCATCTAGTTCATAAACACGATCTGAAAGTAAATCACAGGGCTCTAATAATTGCAGGACGACTGCGTCTTTCTTCTTCAGTTAAGATGCTGCAGTGTTGAGCAGATACTGAGCAAACATCTGGGTTAAGAATCATTCAATTTAAAGCTTTGTAGATCAGACAGCTTCAGTATCTCAGTACTGGATATTAGACACACTGTTATGTCATCTTTACTGGCTTCAGTCAACAGAGATACACGCTGATTTGTCTCTGATTTGTCTCCATAAGTCTCTTGTAAGAATCTTCTAAAGACCTTGCAGTTTCAGGAATGATGAAGCTCCTGTCCATGTCTGCCAGTGAAAGGCAATGTCAGGATTAATTAAGAGTCTGTGTCCTAATTAAGAGTCTGTGTCCATTGTCATGATCTGGATGATCCCAGTGGAAAGATGACCCTTTTTAGAGACCTTTAGAATGACTTATCTGCAGTTTTGGAAAATCTGCATATTCTTTCTTTAGTCTTTATATAATCTTTATAGAGTCCAGGTCAGGAGTCACGAAGAGAAAGTCTACATCAAGTCTAAAGTCAATACACACACACACACGCGCACACACATGCACGCATGCACACACACGCAACATAAGACATTCTTAATCATTAGTAAATATTTGAGTAATGAATAAAGTTACTCCACCGACACACTGCGGTGAGAAGCAGCAGCCAGTTTCCTTGATTTAACGAAAGTATTAAGCACGTGTACCAATACTTTTGTCCTTAGACTATAGTTATCACTCCTTTTGCTAGTTATAGGTAGAAACTACATTGTGCAACATGTCTTAAGTGGTGTCATTTAATAAGTTTATGAATAGTATTGTTTATTAAGCTCATGAATAGTTTTTAGTGCCACGCTTGCAGCATTATGAGCAATCTGATTGGCTCTTTTTGTTGAAAGGAGACTCAATTTATGGCTCAAGAACAAGAGTAAAGACATAGCTGTGCTGCCACCTTAAACTGACCATGACCCTCAAGATTTTCATCAACTCAAACATGAAGCCACTGAACTTATTAGAGAACCATCAAGTATGTTTATAATGATGTAAATGTTCACAACGAGCATCGATTTTCACATCCAATTCACATGTATCCATTAAAAAATAGCATAATGAGAATTATCCTATCAGTTTACTCACGGCATTGAAAAACAGTATGGTGTTTCAGGAGAGGAAATATGCAAATTGGTACATAATCACAATATTGCAGGATAAGATAACTCCAGGAGTGATCACCAAGGCAACTAATTAACATCCGCTTGCACATAGATTTATGCTTGCTTTCTTAATTGCAGCCTAACGTTTTAATGAGTGTCTCAACAATGCATAAATAACCCCAGACAAGCGCGAGAACAATATTCTCTTCTTCTCTTTCACTGGTTTCAGAATTGCAGAAGCTCTCTTTTTGCCTAGCGTAGGCTCTTTTTCTGAAAGCTTCGCCTGCTGTTAGAGAAACGGCATCGTTAGAGAAGATGTGGCCTCTCTAATTCCGACCATAACTCATGAAAGACTAAACGCGCTCATTGAGCACCAAATGTTCACGGGCAGTTTGGCAAACAAAGACCGGGGGAGGCTTGATAAACGCCTGCACAGAAATGTCGGATCAACTTCGTTGTCAGTTAACACGGGACTGAGATGACACATGATCAATAATCCCACAGTCATTTTCCATCTAGGGCTGCTCCAGCACTGCAATCTAACATTGTTACAACGCGTTTGTGGAGCGCAAGGACTTACCTGACTTTGACGTATTGACTTTGTATCTCTATGAAGAGTTATGGATGGTGAAGATCACAGTTGTTTGTTTCTGTTGTCATCTCCTTTCTTTCTCCATTTGCATATAGATCTGCAACACTCTACGTGCTGAACTGTATGCATTGTGGGTAGCGCCGAGAAACAGCCCACGAGAAGATCTAAAGAACAAAGATGGAGAAAGAAAGTTTTAGATTAGGCAAGAGCAGTGTGGTGTTTCACCAGTGGAGACACTGAAGAGTCGGAGAGCATCTCAGGGAACGTGTTCACGTGAGGCCTGTATGAGTAACCCGACTGGTAACCAGAACGTTTTGTCTACAGGTTCCATGTTGGCCCGAAAACCCATGTTAACCGAAACCCAAAGTGAATAAAGATCTGAGATCTCACTCAGCGTTATCTGAGCTCAAATCTCCTGGGGTTCCCATACTTTTGCAAGGTGCTCTTTTCCTTTTTTCCCTCTAAAGTTGAACAAAACCAAAACAATGCACTGATGTTGCTTAAAACATTGAAAAGTGTGTTTCATCTTTAACTTCATGCCTCTGGGAGATCATTTCATCTTCAGCTTGCTTATGTGTTCACAGTAAGTCATTTTGACAGGGGTACCCAAACTTTTGCATGCCACTATATCTGGTAAAGTGATAAAATGAGTTGGGAACCCGGTAGGTGTACTGAATGATCTGGCGACTCCGTGTACTCCTTAGTGACGCATATCAAGAGAGAGAAACTAAGGGAAGATCGAGAAACCAGTCACGACCTGACTGTAATTTCATTCTCTCCTAGTTCTCTCCTCCTAACCCTCTCCGAGTTCCCTCTGAAATGATTTAACAAACGGAGATCCCGCCACCCATCCGTGTGTCAGGCACGCGGTGCCCTGGGTGACAGCACGCGGCCTGAAAGGTGAGTGAGCATTCAGCGCACGTTAAAACGGCTTTTACGCTGCGATCGGCTCTCTTAATTGCCCTCGCGCCGGAGACCCCGGGGCCTCAATTTCCTCCTGACTTTTATCTAATGTGCCATTAGCGCTAATGAACCCACCACTCATGGAGACACAGAACACACTGTGAAATCGCACTACCCACCCCACTGCCACCAACACCACCACCACCTTTGGTCGGTGCTGGAAACATCTGGAACATGTGCTGATCAGTGCTGGAAATTAATAGTTAAAGTGAGCAGGACGTAAAATGTGCAAGACAGGACCAGGATTACATCACATTCTATCAGAAGTCCATCACTTTTGGTTCCCTGAAGCTGTGGTCATCCAGTCTTCAGAGACCACCAGGTTGGAGAAAAGGTGTACTGTCTAGGAGGCCCTGAGTTCTGGCTTGATAACCACTAATCCAAAGAACCTTTTATTAGGTGGTTCTTTAAAAGAAAATGTTTACATAAAGACAGAGGATGTTCCAGGACCAGGCCCTGACTTTTTGGCTCTGTAGTGACTCTGAAAATGGTTCTAACATAATTGTGAATTGCAAACAATGGTTGGAACCTGTGCCTCAGATTAACAACTTTGGATTCCTTAAATCCTGGTGCTCACTAAATATGCAGGACAGAGGTCTACAGGTACTCCAGGACCAGTTTTGGGAATCTGTGCATTAGAAGAACATCCCTTTTGGTTGCCTGAACCTTAAACTAGTCCTCAGGGACCCCTGATGTGTGGTTCTTTAAAGAAACATTATTTAACTAAAACATGAAAGACATGAATTCCTCAAGGACCAGGGTTAGGAAACGGATGAATATCCTCAATCAATGCTTCTATAAAAATAATTGCATGTTTCATTTACAGTTTTAAAGCACATTCATTGAGAAGTAATTTTGGGAACCAAAAACTGATGTTCTGTATAAAAGCCCTGCTCTGTCTCACCGTTAATGAGCTTAGTATGAGTAGTGTTAGTGTGTGATCTGCTGGTACGAGTGGATCAGACACAGCAGTGCTGCTGGAGTGTTTAAACACTGTGTCCACTCACTGTCCACTCTATCAGACACTCCTACCGAGTGTCTCCACCTTGTAGATGTAAAGTCAGAGACAGAAGCTCATCTGTTTCTGCACAGTTTGTGTTGGTCGTCCTCTAGTCCTTCATCAGTGACACTGCTCACAGGACGCTGTCGCCTGGACGTTTCCGGTTGGTGGACTGTTCTCGGTCCAGCAGTGACACTGAGGGGTTTAAACAGTCCAGCAGCACTGCTGTGTCTGATCCACATCATATCTGCTCTGTGGTGGTCCTGTGGGGTCCTGATCATTGAAGATCAGGGTGAAAGGAGGAGAATAAAGTCTGCAGAGAAACAGATGAACTACAGTCTGGAATTATAGAACCACAAAGATCTCCTGTGTGATCAGAGGAGCTGATAGGATGAAATCAAGGTCAATGTTATGGCTGATTGATGTATTTCATTCACTGAAAGTTTCTTTAGGAAACTGAAGGTGGTTGTTCTATGGCACTGTTCCAAAGAACACTTTTTGCAGCATTATGGACTATAAAACGGACAATTCATTAATTCAAATGCCATTATGAGCCCGTTGCCTCTCCAGCTGCTCCACATACCTGCATGAGGTCCCAGAATCATGAGCTCCTTTGGCTCAGCCCACTCTGGAGAAGCCTACACGTTTTGAAGTAATGAAATCATTCTTCAGAACCAGTGGGTTGTTGGAATGGCATGACCAAGACCTTTAAAACTTCATTTAGACCTGCGGTGCTGATAGGGAAGTCGTAATGTCTTCTCTAATGACTACAAGCAGAGGCAGTCCTGAAGCTATTCAACTGTCTAGCACAATCCATTTAGCGGGAGCTCTGACCTGAAACTACATTTCCCACGCTTCTTTGCTCTTTTCTCTCTCAGGGAGGTCAGGGCCACTTGGCTATTAACCTGAACGGAGGGAAGAGCCTGGTTTCAGGACTGAGTGGAATGTTAAACCCACTGCATCCGTCATTCCAGACCCACACAGATGACATTCAAAATGACGGTACGGATTCGGTAAGTCATTAAAGAACGGAAATGGGCGTAATTTGGGCAGCGACTGAGGAAAGGCCAGAGATAACGATGAAAGTCAGTAACACACAGACGGCCAAGCTGGCCTCGTACTCAGCTCAGTGGAATGAAGAGGGACTCTGGGGTTAAGGTCCGGTTTACGTTGAGAAATGCCAATCGTGTAGGTATATAAAATTATTGAGTCTAATTCTTTGTGAACTGTGTCATTATGTTAAAGCCATTCTGGGTGATTTGATGTGAAGCATTTGCACAGAAGAGCTGAAACACTGGCCCCAGTATGTCCACCAGTTAACTAGGGCTCCCTCCCATCACATCGCACTATGTACGCTGAAGGCTGAAGGAGGCGTGGTCAGAACTAGACCTGGGTAATGGAAGGAGTCTCCCACCCCACCCCCCTTCCAATGACAACATGGATGACAAAAGGTGTAGGGGACACCCTCATGATGTCCTGTGTGTCTAATCGTTACAAATAATTTCCAAAAACACTGTTTTTGAACAAAAAAAAATTGTAAGCATAATTTTTTTAATAAAACATGGTAAAATTCAGACAAATATTAAAACATTAAGAAAAAATTATATTTACATCTCAAATGAAGATAAATTTAACTAGGATTTCCTGATAAACTTCAGTGAATTAAAGAACATTCCTTTGAGTTCTAAAGGTTAAATCAGGAGTTTCTCTTAATTAGAGCTGGATATTTTGGGGCACTTTGGGACATATTGTACTCTAACGCTCTACATTGTACTCTAACGCCCTACATTGTACTCTAACGTTCTACATTGTACTCTAACGCCCTACATTGTACTCTAACGCCCTACATTGTACTCTAACGCTCTACATTGTACTCTAACGCTCTACATTGTACTCTAACGCTCTACATTGTACTCTAACACTCTACATTGTACTCTAATGCTTTGCTGGCAGCAACTGTAACTTCTTGGGGTTAAAAATGTTTTACCTTTAAAGACCTTTTACTTTTGCCAGCTTGCTCAGCGGGGACAATGGAGGGTAAATCTTGTGAAGACAGAGATTACTCTCTCAGAAGCAGCAAGAGCAGATCCCATGCAGCTGCTCCATTGGCAGATGGAAAACGGCACAGCAAGATTCTTCAAAGTCATCTTAAAAGAGAGAATTAAGCAGTAATATCCGTGGAGGTCTGTTTGGGGAGAAAAAGATTGATCTCAGTTTTTCAGAGAGATTTCGAGACAGTGGACATTTGAGAGAGTTTTTAAGGGGGTGTTTTTTAATAGTAGTGATCTTTGGCTGGCAGTGCTGCATGAATGAGTCATGGCTGGGTGTTGAAATGCAACATGGAGATAAGGTAAAAGCCTCTGCTCTCTACACGAAAGCCTCAGCAGCCTTTCCATCTCTGCCGAGAAGCTAATCAAATGGAAGAGCCCAGGGCATGCAGGCATCTTGGCTGCAAGCTCCAAATTTTTTTCATTTGTCCTGGTAAGCATATGTTCATAGCAGAGCCATTGAGGGACTGAGAAGAGGAGCTAAAAGTGAAGGTGAATAAATCTGGATGCAAAAAAGCCTGAAAATCTGATGAAGATCACAGCAAATTTTTCCAAAGACCAAGGTGCTACAGAAAGGATCTGTCACAGATAAAAGCTCATGCATATTTAAAGCAGCATTAGTCAAGATTCAGGAAGCACAACCTCTAGTGGTTAAGAGGCAGTGAACACAACAACACTGGAACAATATTTTTCCTTTTAGAGCCACATTTCATTCCCAGACACGGACACAAAGCAGGCCTGTAAGATCTCTTTACCAGAGGGAATTATATTCTAATCATGCTAATCAAGTACTCTACACATGCTTCTATACAGCAGTACCTTTTACACCTTATGGGCATCAAACTCCCAAATCTGAGCCGTGTGATGGTGTTGGCATCAGGAGGTGCTGCCCGTTATGATGTCTGTCTGAATGAAAATGTTCAGGACGTGGCTCTTTTCTAAAGTGAACGTAAACGTGTGCATAGAGCCACTCTGCTGCACATCATTGTCCTCCACATTTAACCCATCCACACATAGGGATACACACACACACACACACACACACACACACACACACACACACACACACACACACATAAGTTCACAAGTGCCCGGAGGGCTGATCGGCCCTGTCCATGGTTCCCAGGGAGCAGCTGGGGAGTTAAGTGTTGCTCAGGGGCACTTCAGTCGTGTCCTGCCAGTTCAGGGAATCAAACCAGTGACCTTCCAGATCAGACCAGCCGTGTGATGTTTTTGCACTCAAACATGCCTGTGAGCTCCCATGAGTTTATTAGTCACTACCTGTGTTGGTGTTCAGCAGCTGAGCAGAGTCTCGTATCACCAACAGCTTCACTTCATTCTGCTCTTTATGAGATAAAGATTTATTTACTGTTATTTAACTAAGATTAGTGATTATAGAGTTACAGCATTTTTAAAGGTAACACTGCAAACCCTGAATCAACCTTCAAACCTGTGTGTAATAAATATCTCCATTTCAGAAAAGCACTTCCGTGCAGTCATAAACAGCACTGAGCACTTTTCTCCATGTTGTTTTAAGAGGCACAGATGAGGATTGAATAATGGAGTGTTGAGGAGGCTGCGTAGAGCAACGGTGTGTAGAAGAGTTGGAGTTGGACGGGTGGCACATAAATTGTTATTTAAAGGCTTAAATAATGATTGTATTATATCTGACATACTTCACAGATATGAATTCATAAGACAGGGAGAGAAATGTGACGAATGCAGGAGTTTTGATAAAGAGTTTGAAGAGTTTTGAAGTCTTAAAAGTCAAATGTCTGAAAGTGCAAAATAAGAAAAGTAGAATATTAAAGAAAGAAGTGAAACTTTGCAGGTGTGAAGTCTGAGGTGCACACGGGAAAGGAAAGTGCTTGACTCACTTTCGTGGTTTATGGATTTATTGAAATGTATCACCCCTCCTGAAAAGGCCCTCCAGCACACAAGCATTATCCTACGCTCCCTCAGATCCATATCATATTATAAGTAATGGACTGGGAGGTGGGTGGGGGGCGGCTGGCAGAAGACATTATTCAAGTCCAACAGCAGGTGTGTATGTGTGAGCTTCGGAGACGGATAGACAATGGGGTGAGTGTTTGCTGCACAGCTGGATTAGGAGGACTTCCACAGTGTGGTTTAAGGCACTTTCTTGTATTTCAGAGGCATGAGCACAATCACAGTCTTGGTACAAGTTGCTTGTTTCCTACTCATTGCATCCTAAATAACTTAATGGAACCAAAGAAGTAGATCATCTATTTCTCTGCAGACTTTATTCTCCTCCTTTCACCCTGATCTTCAATGATCAGGACCCCACAGGACCACCACAGAGCAGATATGATGTGGGTGGTGGGACATTCTCAGCACTGCAGTCACACTGACATGGTGGTGGTGTGTTAGTGTGTTGCTGGTACGAGTGGATCAGACACAGCAGTGCTGCTGGAGTGTTTAAACACTGTGTCCACTCTATCAGACACTCCTACCGAGTGTCTCCACCTTGTAGATGTAAAGTCAGAGACAGAAGCTCATCTGTTTCTGCACAGTTTGTGTTGGTCGTCCTCTAGTCCTTCATCAGTGCTCACAGGACGCTGCCCACACGACGCTGTCGGCTGGACATTTCTGGTCGGTGGACTTTTCTCGGTCCAGCAGTGACACTGAGGGGTTTAAACACTCCAGCAGCACTGCTGTGTCTGATCCACTCGTACCAGCATATATCAGCACTCATACCAACTTAAACCCAACAATGCTTATTCACTATATCAACCCCACATTTGGATGCACAACAATAAGTGATGTGAACAAGAGGGGTTTAACATGGGCCTCTGGTTTATCAACACACACAGTCCTAGACGATTGACTGTATGGATGGAGTCCATATAGGAAACCCCACTGGGTCCCAGTAATAACATGTACAAACCTGCTGAGAGTCCAGGCCCACCTGGAACCCACCTAACCCAGGTTTCACCCATGTGAGCCTCGCATAAACATCTTGGCTGACTTGCAACATTTTTAGGATACTTGCCCTTTAATACCCTGATACCTACTGCTACAGACATGCCCATCAGCATATTCACAATGCAATCATTTACGTCCTCTTGATTTAATCTGTCTGTTCAATTACATGCAAATATGACGGCCGTAATGAAGAAATTGCTCTACATTCTAATTAAAAACAATATTGAAATCATAATCATCCAATCTTGATTATCCCGTAACCACACCGCAGAATCCAGGATGTTGGGATAAGATGCTTATTTGGTGGTGGTTGTGGTGGAGGGTGGAGGAGAAGGGGTATGACCTCTGTATTGAAAAATGAAAAGCTTGATTTGGATGGGTGATGTTAGGCAGTGCCATCAAGCCACCAATGTGCTCACTCATTCCAATTTCACAACGACAATAGGGGCGCGGTAGCACGTGGCCTTTTATTTTATAAGAGCGTAATTTTTGATAACATCTCTAATGTCCTCAGTGGCCCGGGCGAAGGTTGATGGATGAAAGGCCCAAATGGAGAGAACGCACGCCGCGAGAGTCCTTTCCCCATCGTGGGAGATGCTAACGCAGCGATCCAGCCCAGCACAATTATAGCAATTATGAAAGATGAGAGTTGATTACAGTTTACAGGGCTTACAATGTCATACTTGTAGCATTTACTGAAAAAAGTGCAGACTTCAACCTATCGATTGGCACGGTTTGAGTGTTCGCTAGACGTCAGGGAGATAACATTTTAGAAAGTGAACATTTTATAGTACATAGAACTGTTATGACTAATTTAAAATAGAGAATTTAAAAAAACTATTTGAAAGAGGACATGGGTCCGGTGCCATTCACGTCTGAATGCAGTACAGGTACCTGGAATTCTGTACTGGTACCATAATGTTCCAAACTTTATGGTTAATCCAAAACCCAGGAGTCATTGGGCATAAGGCAGGAAGTGTATTGCAGGGTAGCACTCACACCTAGGGGGCAATTAAGCATGGCCAATTCACCTACCATGTGCATTTTGGGGAGGAAGGAAACAGGAAACCCGCACAGACATGGGACAGTGGCAGACAGTGACCCTCACAGACACTGACCTGAACATGGATTGAAGGCACAACCCCAGGAGCTACGTGACACCGTGGAGCCACCGTACCACCAAGCAACATTACGGAAATTCAAAAAGATCAACAACACGAAACAGATCTGGAAGACCTTAGGAATCAGACTCATAAGAGGGGACCATCCTCCTCTGGTTAAATTCAATGCAAATGTAAACATACGCAAGCACACAACAGAGGAAAAGACACTGGGACAAAGGGCTGTTTATAGATGTGCAACACCAGGGGGCGTAAAGTCAACTCCCTCCAGAGCTGGCAAATGAGAAGGACACTATAAACAAGACTAGGACTAGGGACAAGACAAGAAATAAACTAGACTAGACATGAATATAAGATTGTAGACATGACAGGAACAGAGGCCAAACAGAAGACGAGACAGGAGACTGGACAAGGAACAGGAGACATGACAAGAGACTGGACCTGGAGAACAGGAAACATTAGAAGAACTAGAGGAAGACCAACACAAACTGTGCAGAAACAGATGAGCTTCTGTCTCTGACTTTACATCTACAAGGTGGAGACACTCGGTAGGAGTGTCTAATAGAGTGGACAGTGAGTGGACACAGTGTTTAAACACTCCAGCAGCACTGCTGTGTCTGATCCACTCGTACCAGCAACACACACTAACACACCACCACCATGTCAGTGTGACTGCAGTGCTGAGAATGACCCACCACCCACATCATATCTGCTCTGTGGTGGTCCTGTGGGGGTCCTGATCATTGAAGATCAGGGTGAAAGGAGGAGAATAAAGTCTGCAGAGAAATAGATGAACTACAGTCTGGAATTATAGAACCACAAAGAGCTCCTGTGTGATCAGAGGAGCTGAAAGGATGGACAGGGAGAGCAGAAAGAAGGAGGCAGTCATGAAGATGGTTGATTGGTGTAAAATATATGTAGATTAGTCTCTGAACTGGCTGAACACAAATGATCTAACAGCAGAACGAACGCAGGCCTATGCTTTATTATGTGTGTCCTCTTTTGTTGGCTTTTATGTCAAAAGCTTGCCACTGGCCACTGTACCCGCTCTCTGCCCAGCGTCCTTTGCTTTTTAATCTCTCAGTGTCTGTGTTAGAGTCAGGATTCGGTGGCCATCTGCCTGCGGCTACAAATAGCATGTAAAGTTCTTTTTGACCGTGAGCAAGATGCCATGCTTAATATTGCACTGGCATCAGCATTCTCCTTCAGTGCCAAAGCTCATTAGCAAACCACCGGCTCGGCTCACACTGAGAGTTACTGCCTGGATCAGCTCAATTGACTTAGCTTTCTCTAAAAGTGATGCGAAGCTCTGTAGGTTCCGCACATCCGACTATGAAGTCGTACAAGTTGACTTTGCAGTGTGAAATTCAGCTTTCTGTGTATGTTAATGTTGTACGTTGTTCTTATTAATACCTTTTCTAACACATTTACTGTTTATTACCCTATAAAGACGTGTCTGCTTGCATCTCGCACTCGACCCTGTTCCCGAACAGTCGGGGTGGGATTTGTACAGCTAATAATCAAGCCGGGCATTTTTCCAGATGTGCGCTTCTTCGCTCATTGATGCTCGTGACAGATACTGCCGTCCTCCTTGCATCACTTTGTGCTTTGTGCACACCTGCTGTTTACTTAGCTGTAATTGGCAAACGACAATGACAGGGGCTATGCCCGCGCTGGAGAGCCAGTGACCTGAAATCTCTGCCTTTCCGCAATAATGAGCAGCTCCGGCCAAGCAAATGTACTGCAATAAATGCAATTTGCAAGCTGCTTATTTGTATTATTCAATTCAAGGCGCGCTCAAATATCCTGCCCTGTTCATTATTATTAGGTTTGTTATGCTAATAACACGGGGACCAATTAAACGGCTTCATTTCCATTAGAATTCTCTCCCGGAGATAGCGGCTATATTTCCACCGACAGGGCTGAATAAATACGCCACGCCACTGACAGCTGTCAGAATTAGAAAATATTAACAAGTAAAAATGAAAAAACAAAAAGCCCTTGAGGTGGGTCCTCGGAAACGGCATATAATGAAAGGGGAGAGTTTTACCAGCAATAACACTTTCCCTGTTTTCATGTCTTCATACAAACACATGGACAGAGAGGCAAAAAGAATTCTTATTTAAGCATATTTCCATAGAAATTTTCAGACTGAAATATGTTGTATGTCACAGCACTGATGCAAAGTAATCGCTGTGTCACTACAGGTGTAACTCACTCCTGTATTTATGTTAGGTTTGGATTATCATACTGCATATGTATGTTTAACATGATGTACATTCTCGGTTGTTGACGTATAGCTTGTTTGAAAAAATAGCTGTTTCCCAACTACAGGGGTTGGACAATGAAACTGAAACACTGTCACTGTATTGTGGGAGGTTTCATGTCTAAATTGGAGCAGCCTGGTGGTCAATCTTCATTAAGTGCACCAGTAAGAGCAGAGTGTGAAGGTTCAATCAGCAGGTAAGAGCACAGTTCTGCTCAAAATATTGCAATGAACACAACATTATGGGGGACATACCAGAGTTCAAAAGAGGACAGATTGTTGGTGCACGTCTTGCTGGCGCATCTGTGACCAAGACAGCAAGTCTTTGTGATGTATCAAGAGCCACGGTATCCAGGGTAACGTCAGCACCACCAAGAAGGACCAACCACATCCAACAGGATTAACTGTGGACGCAAGAGGAAGCTGTCTTAAAGGGACGTTGGGGTTCTAACCCAGATTGTGTCTAAAAAATGTCCTTCCCAAGACGAACTGCTGTATTGGACACAAAAGGAGCCCCTAGTTCACCATACTAATCAATTATTGTGGTCTAAAACCAGGTGTTTCAGTTTCATTGTCCAACCCCTGTAGATTTTGCAGATTATTTCTAATTCTGTTGGGTTTATGGTTTGCTTATGAAAAGGAGTCTGAAATTATAAGAATTTCATGATTTATAATTTGCAGTTATTGGTTAATGTGGCAAAAGCAGCAAAGATGGTATGTATGCAAAGGATGTCACTATACAATTTTAAATATTTATACAAATAAGATTAATTCAATACATTTCTATGTTTTCAGAACCAGATGAGCTTTCCAACCCAAGTGCATAAAATAAACATTAAAATGAACATAATTAGTGATTGAGTCCTTTGTTTTATATTAAACAGGTTTACGAAGTTTAATCATAATTAGACACCAAAAACATTCCCCACAAAGACTCACACTTACCTTCTCACACCATCTTTCCTTCATTGTTCATAACTTCATTTAAAAATGAACTCATTTTATATTCATTACATTTAAAGTGCTATAATTCAAGCTTTAAGATTTCTTTTTGTTTTTGATACTGATTTGTAATTTAATCAAACCTGAAATTTAATATCACATTGTCTAATAAGCCTCAACCTCATCTTCAAATGGAACCATCAGCTCTGTAATATTAACTTTTCATTTACTGAGTGAACACAATATCAGTGTAGATACTGCAAAACAACGTGGAACCTGTAGTTTAGTACCAACATCTGCAAACAACTTCCAATCTGGTCTGTCCCTCCATTTACTAATATTCACCCTGCACTCGATCTCCACTGCACTGCCCCTCACACACAAATCTAATTAACCTGCTTCTACTAACATTGTACCTGATTATGCCTCCATATGAAGTGACTCTGCGACAAGCACACGATTTACAACCCGGATCTTCACCTACACACTGACCAAGGTTTTGTGAAGACATCATAAGTAACTCCCACCAGAAACTTCATACGACTTTGAATCCAACAGCCGTAACTCTCACCAAGTGATTCTTCATTCTCTACGTTCTTCCATCTTATCCACTGCCCGTTTGCACACTAAACTCTTCCTGTTCTCCAATAAAGCTTCTCTCTGGTGATGTGGCCTTTCTGAAAGCTTTCCACAGATCACCTGACCCAACCTCTCCCCACCTACGACTCTCTTCAAGGCCCTAATAATTACTTCCATCATAAATGCTAACTGTGAAATCGTGCACCCGGCCATCATACCTATTTCCAGCCGTAGCCAAGATGTGACAGTCAACTAAAGCAGGACTGGAAAAGCAGGAGTGGTAAAGCAGGAGTGGTAAAGTAGGAGTGGTAAAGCAGGAGTGGTAAAGCAGGAGTGGTAAAGTAGGAGTGGTAAAGTAGGAGTGGTAAAGCACAATGTTAAACAACAATAGAAAAAATCAGTAAGTCATTAGCTGATCCACTTCTTCAGGGTTGGTCCAGAGCCCACCTGGAGTCATCAGGCGCAGGGTGAGAATACCCCCTGAACAGAGGGTAACACACACACTTAGGCATGGTCAAGTCACCTACCATGCATTCTCAGAGGAAACCCGCACGGACACAGAGAACACACCAAGACAGTGACCCGAGCTTGGATCGAACCCGCAGCCCCAGAGCCCTGCAGCTGTGGGACACTCGGTACCTGGAGCACCAGTGTGCTGCTGCTCCAAAAGAAAGAATGTGATTTGTGGTTATTTACCCATATTTCTAACAAAACAATCCCAGTGCTCTGTACTTCTGCGACATTATATTGTTTCTCAGTTTTCCCACAAAAAATTGCAACCACTGGGGCATTATTTATCTGGCAGGTCCTGCTGTGGAAGTTTACTACAATGTTTGTATTCAATATTTTAGACTGAAGTCATGTGGAGCCAATATGTGTTTGTGTAATTCCAATATTTTCTTCAGAATGTCTTTCTGTTAAGCTTCAGTACAAACTCTGCCAATTCATTTGAGAACACTTTTGATGCAGATTGGGCAAATGGCCTAGGACTACTCTGCAAAAGTAGGTTTTGTATATTATGTCTTGAATTCCATTATGATGGCCCTTAAGGCTTTTCGTGTTCAGTTTAAGCCAAGAAATCTGTGGAGAAAATGAATTTTAACTCATGGTCCAAGAGATATGAGGCATCAGGCCAGGCCAACCAACTCATTTGTCTGAGTGTTTATGTTTGATTGGGAGGGAACTGGACTGTACCGTCCCACCAATTCTGATCACCTAGAAAGAACCGTGTCTGCTGGCTACTTTAGTTAAGAATATAATAAGAATAACAGGGAAAAGGCAGTAGGGCTACAGCAGTTGGGTTTGTATTTTTACAGAACTTTGAAACTGGTTGGACTGGAAAGCAGAAGGGATTCAGGGATGTTATAAATAATTCAATAAAATTATTGCAGTTTCAGCTCAAAAACATGCTGGATGATCAATTTCCAACAGGACTTCTGAGATAGTGTTTTTAGTTCTGAAAAAACAGGACATTTTGGATGAAAACCCTTCATACAAATATTTAAATTCTCTTTACAGAAGCGTCTCAAAGACGTGCCTCTGGAAGATCTGCTCTAACAGGGACTGACGCATGAGCCTCACACACGTGCTGAGAGAACACTGACCACGTCCATTTCCACTCTCGCTGGAAAATATGCGTTGCTGCAGTCACATCATGTAGGCCGTCCCGTGGTACTGTTCTCAGAAATGTAAGAGCAGAATTACATCCCTGTAGATTCAGGGTTTATGACGGTTTCTCTGAACCTCACCAGCGGTCAGTGGGTAGGTGGTCCTGTGTGCAGTGACTGGCTGGCATTTATACATTTTATACTCATTTTTAACCCACGGTGAGCAGATTAACCGTACAGATGTGCTTTAAAATGGTCAAATCTTATAACTGTAGATTCACAAGATACAGGCAGTTACAGGCCTGTTTTCTAGACTTCATAACTCAAGATCAGAGTAACCTGCAGACATGATAAACATCAACAAATTAAAGTTTTAGATTTAAAGATTTAAATCAGTAGATCTCCAATGAAGCCAAAGCTGAGTAGCCCAGGCTCTGCTGTAAATAATAATGTCTGGCAGGAATGTCTCCAATAAATATTTTTTGAATGTTTTGGTGAATAAAAGATCAAACTATGGAAATATCCCACAAAACTGGCCTCAAGTTCTAAAGGTTAAAGCTTTCGATGGAACCGAAAACAATTCTTCTATGATCACAATATAAGGTTAGAATAAGAACATGGCAGATCATATCAAAGTGCAGTATTCAAAAATACACCAGCTCTGAAGTGATGCCATACAAGTACAACATAAACCACTGTGCACTGGCCTCCGACATTCCAGACCACCTCAGGGTTACCAGACACTGTTTGGAGCCAGGAGCAAGCAAAGCTGGCCCCCTAAAAACTGATGTGCAGGTACTTCTGAGCAATTGGACTGCCATCCCCTCCACCCACCCCCCATCACTGCCCAAAAGACCAGAGCATAGGGGAAGGCTCTTATGATTGGAGTCACACATGAGAGGTGATGGTGGGGGTCTCATCTGCTGAACAGCCTGTAAGAGGCCACGAGGGCTGATAGCAGAAGAGTGGGCCATTTTCCAATCAGCCAATCTCCTGACTGAAGAGGGGCCCGAGCCCAGCCTGAAGAGTTCTGTTTTCTGGCCAACAAGGCGATGAGCATCCATCCAAAACATCCATCATCCGTAGCATCGTTCTCTAAAAATAATCTACCAGCACCAAAGAGGCAGGAATGAAATGTGTCAGTTTCTCTTTGCTGTCCTGGTTATAATATATTCACACATACGTACATTTCTAACCCCGTACTGTTCATCCTATCAGCTCCTCTGATCTCACAGGAGCTCTTTGTGGTTCTATAATTCAGACTGTGGTTCATCTGTTTCTCTGCAGACTTTATTCTCCTCCTTTCACCCTGATCTTCAATGATCAGGACCCCACAGGACCACCACAGAGCAGATATTAATTTTTATTTATTTTTACCCAATTTAGATACAGCACTTCCACAACTCCATTTTAGTACCCCCCCCCCCTTACATGAAGCCCCCAACTGTAGGAGGATGATAATGAGCAGTGTTCCCGCCAATACATGAGACATCAACCACCACCTCTTATCAAACTGCCACCATTTGCAGCCTTGACGGTGCTCAGAGGAAGGCACCAGGTCCCCAGCTCTGATGCAATGGCGAACAGAAGCCTGTGCCGAACAGCATCACATGGAGGGTTATGTGGGGAGAGCGTGCCATCCACCCACCCAGAGTGACACCGAGTGCCAATGACAAGCAGCATGACCCGGAATTGGAGCCTGCAATCCTTGGATCATAGTGGTAGCGATTTAGACTGTTGAGCAGGTATTATTTTAGGTTATACATCCACCAAACCTACACAAACTATGCTAAATTAATTGTCATAAATCTGTATTTCATACAGTTTTCAGATTTGATAAGCACTGCTCTCCTTTGCTCATGATTTCTTTTGTACCTGTACTGCTCCGACACAGGGGTAGCCCTGAAGTCCCTTCGGGTGTGACATTCTGACAGACAACTGCTTATATCCAGACATGTTCAAATACAGGGCTACATGGGAATTTGAAATGGGAACAGCGCACCTGAATGGTGGGGGGTTAGGGGGGGTACCTGAAATCTAAAGAGCCTTCTGGTCAAAATCAATTTCGGCACGTACGACAAAGACAAAGTCCCTGTAGAAATGTGCCATGATATAAATGACAAGTGATGAGCAAGCTTCTGTCTGAACATGACAGATGAGTTAACGCCAAGAGACCCTCCATGACAGCTGCTCTCAAACACGTCAAAGGGAAAAAAATACACGCAGGGGAATAAATGGGCTGGACCCCCTACTAGATTGAATTTGTTCCAAAAGAACACATAACAGGGACCTGTAGCGAGAGCGGAAAGTTCTGACAGTACTGTGTGGGTGGGAGCCTGTGGCACGAGGTCTGTCAAAATAAGATAAATAAGATGACGCTGACTTTTTGAGGTGTAATGTATTTGCATATTTATGCAGGCAATGAGCACCTTTTCAAGTTCCTGGTTTGGTGGAATATATGTCAGGAATATATATATATATATATTCTGCATTAATATCACAGAGCACTTTATTCTGAACCCTTTAACTCCTTTTCTACCATAACCTGAAGGTGGTCTGCTGGATACAGAGGCCTGAAGATTCAACATCACAGTATATTTTTACTATATAATACTAAAATGCACGTTACCTCGGCACCAACATATCTTACATATATTATACATATTACAGTTTACAAAGAGCTCATGTCTACTGGTGGCGCCGTTCTGCTAAATACACGCAAGTCAACCTGAAATGTACTTGAAGAGAGTGAACACAGGTCACCACAGCACGTCACTTTGATCCATTATGGAGCTTCTGACAGATGAATTTATTAATGTAATCTCATAATGAACGTATGAATTCTACTATGGTTATGGTTGGGTTAAGGTTCATTTCAGGTCATTGTTAAGGTGGATCAATAAACAGTATATAAACAGTCACTGTTAAAGCAGGTCTGTCAGATGTTCCTCTTTGAGACACTTCTGTGAATATCTGTACGAATGGTTTTGATCCAAATTTTTATTTTATTTGATTAAAAAGACAAAACATCCTGTAGGAAAATGACCATTCAGAGTGTTTTTGAGCTGAAAATGAAATGATTTTGATCAATTGTTTGTATTGATTAGATTGACATTTATAAATACTCTAAAATACTTCAGTAGTACAAATAAATTCACAACCCAAAATGTTCTTAATTATTTTTGTATCAGTTTTATGGAACAAAGAGCAAAAATTCCTCCCTCCTCATTTTCCTCTATGACCCAATATCTGGATCTGGATGTAGCCCCGCCCCCTCTCTCTGATCAGTCAGAGTCTGTATGCAGGTTGATCGTCAGCCCCGCCCCCTCTCTCTGATCAGTCAGAGTCTGTATGCAGGTTGAGCATCAGCCCCGCCCCCTCTCTCTGATCAGTCAGAGTCTGTATGCAGGTTGATCGTCAGCCCCGCCCCCTCTCTCTGATCAGTCAGAGTCTGTATGCAGGTTGAGCATCAGCCCCGCCCCCTCTCTCTGATCAGTCAGAGTCTGTATGCAGGTTGATCATGTTCACGTGGACAGAGCAGTAAACATGCACTGGAAGCTGCTCTGGTCTTTAAATTCCTATAAAAACCTTTTGAATCATTTTTGAATAAAAACATCATAGTTCTAAAGGTTAATAGTTGTGCAGGTGCTGTTTCTAAACAGTGGTGAGGGAACATTGTTTAGGTCATGTTAAATGAATGTTACCTACAGAACATCATGTCATGGACAGAGACAGAAACAAAGCGGGACCTTCATGTGTGCCGTCAATTTCACCCATTTTTATTTGCTTCTCTCTGAAAGCTTAAAAAGATTAAACTTGTAGACCCTGTGAAATAGAATGTGTGCACAGAGTTATAAAGTGGCAATCTGTCTGAAGTGTTTTAGTGCTTCATCTCTGTGCCGTCGTGCCTTTCTCTCCTCCACTGCTGGGAGTGATAGATTTTGCGACTGTGCAGCCCAAACTCTAAAGGACCAATTATCTTTAATGGCTGCATTACAGAAAAGACAACAGCAAAGGACTGTCGAATTACTGTTCAACATTTCCATGGCTTTATGCAGCAGTTTTCACAGCATGTTTTATCTAAAGCTGCAAAACAACTCTGAAGATACAGCCGTGTGCAAAAGTGTAGGCACCCCAAATCACGTTTTGTTGATTTTATTAAGTAAACGAGGGTAAATGCTCTACAGAGAATGAAATGTAATGCACGGTTAATTTATTTCATTTACAGCAAAGAATTTTATTTAAAAAAAGAAAAAAGAAGTTATAGCACATTATAAAAGTGCTTTATCTCATAATATATACATTTAAAAAACAAAATAAAATAAGATTTTTTTTACAATCGTTACCGTGAATGTGTTGTGCTAGTTTGAGTAGATTAGTCAGCAGTTCTGTTGGAGTTTTTAAACCCCCTTAAGAATGTTCTTCCTGAGACAGCTGAGTCCATCCTCACACATCTATCAAAATCTGGTCCCTCAGTCTCACAGGAACGTGTCACACTCCAGCGCATAATCAAGGCATCAGATCACTGGATGGAATCTGCCAAAGCTTCATGACATCTACACCAGCAGGGTGCCAGCAAAGTTACAGCTGACCCCTCCCTTCCTGCACATCACCTCTTCCAGCACGTCCCTCTGGTTGAAGACTGAGGTCCATCACGACCAGCACAACCTGACATTCCAACACCTTCTTCCTCAAACACAGGGGTCACCACAGTGGTCATCCTGCACCATAACTGACCTGCACTGGAACTGTTTCCCAGCATCCTCTGATCTCTCACATATATATATATATATATATATATATATATATATATATATATATATATAGTAAATCTATATACACACCACCAGCTCTCTATCACTCTATTCTCTATTCTATTCTTCTATTTATTAGACGTTATAATGGTCATCTACATACAGGTTTGCTCTCACCAAGAAAAAGTCCTTGTATGTGTTACATTCTTGGAAAAAAAAAAGAGATACTGTGAGCACTGATGAAGGACTAGAGGACGACCAACACAAACAGAAACAGATGAGCTTCTGTCTCTGATTTTACATCTACAAGGTGGAGACACTCGGTAGGAGTGTCTAATAGAGTGGACAGTGAGTGGACACAGGGTTTAAACACTCCAGCAGCACTGCTGTGTCTGATCCACTCGTACCAGCAACACACACTAACACACCACCACCATGTCAGTGTGACTGCAGTGCTGAGAATGACCCACCACCCACATCATATGTGCTCTGTGGTGGTCCTGTGGGGACAGTGAGGGTAGAAACAAGGTGGTCATAATGCAATGGCTGATCGGTGAATGTGAGCCGGTGTTTCCTCTCTCGTGGCTTCGTAGCAGCGGTAGACTCTCCTGTTTTCAGCCATTATGATACTGACACAGCCAACGTTTAAGAACGTCTGGTCAAGTAGTGTTTACCTGTCATCATAATTATCAGGCTACTTGTAGAAATGCAAGTGTCAAGTGTCCAATTTTGCTTTATATAATAGCCTCGTTTTGTGAACTTTCTCAAGTTTGGAGTCTCTGCTTGGAGGCTTCAAGAGCTTTGAGATTCTGTGCATATATTTTGCATATCATGCAGATGTTGCAGGTATTGGCTCTTCAAGAGGTCAGTGAAGGCCATACAATTTGTATGCAAATGCGTAAAGCAGCAGAGGTTAAAGCCTCACTGACTCGTCCCTCCACTCCGAGATATGGTACTGTAATCCATGCAGATTTGTATTCCAGCTAACCGGGCTGTTATTGATGAACTCTTTCTCTGGCTGTGATGGACACAGGGCCCTTCTGTTGTGTTTTTATTTGGTTTGATGGGTTTTTTGTAGATTTTTTTAAGATATATGTTTGAGTTTCTTTGTTGAAAGCAATTGTTTGAGCAGACTGTTGGGAAGATAAGTCTCAGAACATGAATAAAGCCTCAACTTAACTTTTAAATGGGATTTTAAACGAGGCTCTTTAAAGGAGAGGTGCTAGAAGGGCTTTTTTGGAGCAGCGCCACTTTTCTCTGAATGAGCGTTCAACAGGTGGGTCTTTAAACTCTTAAAGTCCCAGCGATCTTTCCCAGACGTGCGTTTTTAATTCCTATAGTTTAAGAAGAGCGCCTGTGTAAGTACTGCACAATCATCCAGTGGATAAAACTGCAAAATACTTTATAAAGGTTCTATATGATTAAATTCTCCCATCTAGAACCATACACCCAAACTAACAGCCAATGAACAACCTTGGAGACATTTACGTTGTAGGTACAGTTGTTGAGCCCTCAGAAAACCTCAATATGAGGCTGTTGATCACGTTGATTCTGGGGTGTGTTCTTTACATTGAGTCAGAATTTTATGATGAATTGACCAATTAAAATGCTCTAAATTACTTGAAATTATTTTTAACATTAATTCCATTGAAACATTTTCTTAACCTTAACCTAATCCTTATACTAACCATACCGTACACGGTTTCTCATTAATGAGTTTTCAGGAATAAGCGGTTCAGGAAATGGATGGATGGAGTTTTCACTCATGAATCCGTTTTTAGAGGCTCTGTAATATAAAAAGGAACATACCGAGCACCATCCTCTGGACTGTTCTTCATGCACGTGGCAGCGTGGTTTGGCAAACGGCACCAGATATGAACAGGAGCTCACTGTGAATCATAATTTACATGAAGAAATAACTGCTTTCAGACGATGGAGAAAACGAAACCCAGACTAAATAAACACGACACCGTCACTGCTGAGGCTCAGATCTTTGTAAAGCTGCTTTGTGACGCCTTCAATAAAAGCTTTATATATAAATTTGATTGGCTGACAGATTTAGTAAAGCAATGTTACTCAAACTGAAAATGATTTTGGTCGTTTTTAAGTCAAAACAATCATATCAAAAATTTGTTTTAGAATTATGTTGTAAATGTTCATTGTATTTAAATCTCCAGAAAAGTCATTAAGTCATAATTGACCATTAAAACAGGCCTCCACACAAACAGTATGTGATCATCTCAATATAAACAAGGGCTTTTATTGTGTAAATTTCAGAGTAAAAGCCCTGAAGAGGGACAAGACTGATACATACATCAATAATAAAATTAATAAAGGACATATTCGGTTGATTGTTTTATTTGGAGCACTGTCACGTATTTGAAAGAACTTTTAATAACTGTGTTTGTTAATCTAATCATTTTAAATAACATCAATATCTAAACAAATCTCATTTCTTTGGTGAGCTAATAAACATCCCACAAAGTTGGCCTAGAGTTCTAAAGGTTAACGCACATTTATACCCGTTTCTTCCAATCCGTCGGTAGGTTTCCATACGGACTTGAGAGAGCAGGTGGTTTAGCATTTGTGAGGTTAGACTGTTGGGGTAAAAGGTGCAATAATCTCATGGGGGTTTTGCCTTTTTGATCCGGGGCCTAACGAACAGATGATAGCAGCCGTAAAGCGTGATAAACATTATGCATCACCGCTATAAATTCATGAACTCTTCTCTGGGAACGCTAGATAGGCTTTCGGGACGCAGACAGAAAAGTAGCATGTCTTATTCCCCCTTCTCTCTCACTCACACACACACACACACACACACACACACACACACACACACACACACACACACACACACACACACACACACCCCAAAATGGAGGTCAATGGAAGTGAATATTCCAGATTCACTTTGCATGCTGATTCATTTCCCCCTCCCCCTCATACTTCCCACCCAGCCTCAACTAGGCTTCCTGCCTATAAAAGAATTCAATTTGTGGTGAGAGCGACGCCAGGGGCCCAAAATAATCACGCTTGTTCGGAACCCCTTAAGCTCATGTTATGACGAAGGCAAACTGTCAAGCGCTAAGCAGAAAAACATTATGGTCTTTCTTTTCGGAAAATGCACCTGTCATTCCGTATAGGGAACATACGTATCTCGCAGCCGGCCACAAAACACTATCTGTCGCTTTCACTCTCCAAACACATATCTCTTAAAGCGCCGAGAAATAAGGCACTATATTGCCTGCTATTCGGGTCATGGCTCCTACGCTGGCAGGGATTCTGAGCAGCGCCATTTCCATGGCTCTCGCTCGCTCGCTCTCGCTCTCTTTCACCAGGGGGACTGAGGGGGTTGAGCGCAATCCGTGATTACAGGGATTAGATTGGCTTAAAACCAAAGGGTGCCCAAACACTTTACTCTGAAGGGCAACACTCGTGCAATTTCAAATCTCGCTGGACAGAGTGTTTCAAATGGCAAGCTGGGGGAGGTGGAGGAGGAGGTAGGGGGTAGGAAGTGGTGTGAGGTGGGTTGGGTAGAGGGAAAAAAAAAAACCTGGCATGGATGGAGAGCGATTTTGCTGTGAGCACAGCTAAGTCGACTGTGAATAATGTCATTTGGAAGTCCAGGACAACGGAGTGTTCTGGAACACAGCCGAGGAAACTGCCCTGCGAGGCCCAGATGAACTTTCAAAAACTCGCTAAAGTCAATGGTGCGTTTAGGCTCTTAATTAAAGCAAAGCACACACTTCTAATTAGACTAATTCTGAGTATTAATTTGAGGGGTCGTTAAGACGCAGGGAACTAATCTCTATCAAGCCCTCGAAAAGCCATTTAGTGCGACTGGTTATGTGCATCGGAGCATAATGCAAGACACTCTGCGGCAGAGGATCGCTGAACAACCCCTAGTTGGTGTGATGGAATTTCACAGACAAGAGATTTGTCTGGAATACACACAGACAGGAACGTAGCAGGGGTACGGACACACGGGAACAATCCGGAATACGTTTTGGCTCAGTAAAATATGCAGGTGTCATCAGGCAACGAGTTCATGAGATGCTTGGCAATTACGGGCTTAAGCGGCCTTGCTTAGCAATCATCTCTGCTAACAATCCAACAGCGATTAATAAGAGACAAACATGCATCTTCCTTTCATCTCTCCATGACTCATGAATGAAGATATGTTGAAACAGGCATGTCCACCATTGTGAAGGGCAAAACGGCCATCAGAATGTGTTTGCAGCTCCTGTCCCGGTGCTGTTTTGGCGCCTTCGGTTGCCAGTTCCTCAGTCGGTGGTCCATTGTAATCAGTCTCATTAACGACACTCACCTGTTTCTTTAAGCATGCCAAGCCTGATTAAGATTCAGGCCGGCTTTGAGAACAGGTCAGTTTGCCAAAGATGAGAAGCCACCAAACGTGACAAATCAAGAGCTGCAAGAATTCCTTCTAAACAGCTGCTAAAATGGCATGAATTGCTACTAAGATCCTTAACTCTCACAATCAGAGAGACACTTTTCTAGGAATCATAAATCAGGATCAGAGTAACCTATAGATATGAAACATGTTTATCACATCATGAAGTTAAATCTAAACACTAATCGTATCTCTCTGCCTTTCCTGAATTCAAGACAGCCAATGGGCTCAGGCTGATTGAAGGCCAACCCTGAGCTCCCCTGCCACCCCTTCACACTGCCTGCCACTGTCCAGGCTACTGGACGTGGACTAATTGTCCACCTGCCACACCACCCATGTAGAAATTTACACAGATCCTGATTAGCTGCTACTGTTACGATAATGTCCACCATTAAACTCTCTTTACTTCAGTACACCTGAGAATTATAATGGACATGTCCAGTGTGACCTAACCAACTATGTATAAGTCGTTTGACCAAAGGAGGAGGGGACTGGTTCCCCCCAAAGTTTCTTCCTGCAGCTCTGAGGGACTTTTTCCTGCACTGGTGCCCTTTGGCTCAGAGAGGGGTTTATGTCTTTATTCTTTGTTTCATTTTATTGTTTCTTATTTTTGACTCCTGAAAATCTTTTTGGTGACATCAGTTGTTAAAAGAATTTTAAAATATTAGATCTGATTTTGTTAACTATATGCTACCCTTGTATACTCATCATAGTGTGATCAGGAGCACAAACTAAAGCTGAACGGGGCTGATGATTAACCTGCATACAGACTCTGACTGATCAGAGAGAGGGGGCGGGGCTGATGATTAACCTGCATACAGACTCTGACTGATCAGAGAGAGGGGGCGGGGCTGATGCCATACAGACTCCTGATGACTGATCAGAGAGAGTGGGGCGGGGCTGATGATCAACCTGCATACAGACTCTGACTGATCAGAGAGGCGAGGCTGATCAACCTGCGCCACCAGACTCCTGACTGATCCAGAGAGAGAGTGAGGCTGATCAACCTGCACTGGGCTCTGACTGATCCAGAGGCGGGGCAGTCAGCCACCATACAGACTCTGACTGATCAGAGAGTGGGCGGGGAGCTGATGATCAGCCTGCATACAGACTCTGACTGATCAGAGAGGGGCAGGGCTGATCAGCCTGCGCCACAGACTCTGACTGATCAAGAGAGAGAGAGAGAGAGGCGGGGCTGATCAACCGCCACAGACTCCTGACTGATCAGAGAGGGGCAGGGCCTGATCCAGCCTGCACAGACTCTGACTGATCCAGAAGAGTGGGCATCAACCTGCATACAGACTCTGACTGATCAGAGAGAGGGGGCGGGGCTGATCAACCTGCATACAGACTCTGACTGATCAGAGAGAGGGGGCGGGGCTGATCAACCTACATACAGACTCTGACTGGTCAGAGAGAGGGGGCGGAGCCGATGATCAACCTGCATACAGACTGACTGATCAGAGAGAGGGGGCGGGGCTGATGGAGTCACTGGGTTACAGAGGAAAATGAGAAGGGAGGGGCTGTTTGCTCTGGAGAAGGGATAACACTGACACATACATTCAAAATGATTAATACTCAGGTTTTCTGTATTTTATTTGGGTCGCTGTCATTTTATTTGAATGACTTTTATACATTTCATTGTTAATCTAATAATTACAAATAACTCATCCAAATGATTGCATTTTAGCTCAAAAACACTGGATCAATAAGCAGAAATACTGTCCTTATTTATATAAATATTCAAATTCATTTTCATCTCACATGAAGACAAATTAGAGTAGAATTTCCTTAAAATAACATAAAAGAAAAAGTGAATAAATGTACGTCAGTGTGAAAAAATAACCACAAGCTTAAAGTTCCGTCAACTACTGAAGAACTTATTTATGCTTCATTTTGAGATTTATGATTTATGTTCAGTAGTTTTGTGGCTGCCTGTGGGAGACTTTCAGAGACGCTTCTATAATTGGTTTTTATCCAGATTCTATCCTTGAACATGTGAGTTTAAGTCACGAGCATCCAAACGTACCCTCTCAGAGTCTAATGGATCTAAATGTTGAGGAAATGCATTTCCCGCATCCGTATATGAATCATTTTCTCTTCATTTTTAAAACACTTTCACCACGATAACACCATTATCTGCCTGTTACCTCACAGGGCAACACGACTGGATTAGCAGTTCATTCTCATCAACGAAACAGTAATTTCCTGGGAAAGTTCAGCAAAGGCTTGAGGTTGTATGACATGATGATGGAGTCGACTCATCTCACCCCAGTCAAGCCCAGCCTTTTTTAATGTGTTTTGGTAATTAGGGAATTAGAGAATTGTAGTGCACAGTGACAACAGAGGCATGACCATTATAATGAGGTGTGTGTGTGTGTGTGTGTGGTAATAAACAGGGCACAGTGTCATTCTTCCACATTAGCTTCAGACAGCGCTGCTGGATGTGTCAGTCAGTGTGCAACAGATTTAATGTACTCTCTCCCACTTCGACTCAGGAAATGAGTGTTTCGGTCATATAGATGGAATTAACGGGCAAAGACTGAGGTCATCATGGAAACATGGACATTAGGTAGATGGTAAAGGGGGTGGTTTGGTGTCTGTAATGCGTCCGTTTCCATTATACATACGAATGAACCTGGATTACCGTAAGGTTGGTTTCTAATGAACTCCGGTCACTCCGGTGATTAAAAAAACACCTGCCATTGGCACTCCGTACTTTTCAGCCTGGCCAACAGCAGAAACAGGAAGCAGATTGGAACTCAAATGTCCAAAGTTCATGCTGAGGTCTTGAGGTGCAGGGGAATTTACCCTGGAATATCCTCCGATTATTTTAGGTTCGGTTTAAAAATAAGGATTAATCTACAGTTTCAGTAGCTACAGGAAATGTGAGCCTGGTCATACAGCGTAACATGCGTGCACACAAATGGGAGTCACTTTAGACACAGTGACGGTTCTTCTCAACCTACTGTTGTTTGATTTGTGACAAAACTTAGAGAATCTATCAAGACCACGTGGAGATTAGATACCTGCTAAACAACTGCAAATGTATCAACCTCACTGATTGCATGAGCAGGTCATTACTGTAGTGTCAGAAGTTCTGAGACTGCTCAGGTCACAGTTGAACAGGGAGCGAGTGGTCAATATATATTTCTCACCAAAGGGTCCATTTAAAGTGGGATGAAAACTGGAGGGTAAGTTATAGAAAGGTTTAGCAGGTGGGCAGTTTTGTAAGGGGTCTCAGGTGGTGCACCGTCATTGAGTGATTGAAGTTGGTCTACAGATGTCATAACCTAATCATCTGCAACACCCCCTCCCCATCCCTCCCACAGCCTCTCCAAAACGAAATTGCCAGCAGGCAAGCAAAGACTACAACATTGCTGTGGTCTGATTGGCTAGCTGAGTTTCGCATTTCAGTGCTGTACACCAATTGGCTGGATGAATCCTGGTTACTTGTGTTTGAATTGACTAACCAATCAAAATGTATTTGTATAGCACTTCATAACTGTTGTCACGGAGCAGCTTTACAGAATTAAAAAAGCACCACATGAAGAAAGGAGAAAGACAAACCCCCCACTGACCCAAAGGTGTCACCCACAGCTGGAGGACGAACCAGGCTCACAAGGGGGACCCCTCCTCTTCCTCTGGTCAAAACATTATTTAGGGGACATTGGACCCCCACTCGTTCTAATACTCTGCTGTACTGTTGTGATAGTTTTCTGGTGAACATAATAGTAACAGTAGCAGTGAATTAGGGTCTGTGAACATTTCTACATGATGGTGATGCAGGTGGGCAACCAGTTCAGGGCAGGAAACCTTAACAACCAAACTGAGGAGAGAACCAGTAGAACAAACATGGAGCATCCTGAAACATCAGTGTCCAACCATCTCCACCATCACAAACCAGAGTGATCGCGAGAAGGTGTCAGGCGGCAGCACCAACATCCCCGTTTGCCATCAATCCCAGTGTCCATGAACCCCTGGATCTGCAGACTGTAACTAATCTAATACATTAATGACCAAAAGCTACTTACTAAGTAAGTTTTCAGCCTAGACTTGAAGACTGAGACAGTGTCTGAGACCTGAACATTATCTGGAAGTTGAGTCCAGAGCTGGGGGTCTTTGTGAGAAAAGACTCGTCCCCCTGCTGAGGTCTTCTGAATTCTGGAACTAATAGGAAGCAGCTCCCTGTGATCTGAGTGATGGTGATGCTCATAAAGGTGGATTCGATCTTACAGGTATTCAGGAGCGAGTCTGTGTAGAGTTTTATATGTAAATAAAATAATTTTATAATCAAGCAATTTAGCGATTCAATTAGCGATTCAATTAGCGATTCAATTAGCGATTCAATTAGCGATTCAATTAGCGATTCACCGATTGGCTAATTTAACTCAACCAAATTTGATTGACTAGAGGACACTTCCCATCTGATTGGCTGGTTGTATATTCCTACTTTCTCATTGGTTAGTTCAGTGCTGCAACATAATTGGCTAGCTGAATCTCACATTCTGTACCGTGCATTTTGATTGGTTACTTTAACTGACCTCATTGGCTAAGATATAGGATTACAGGGGAAAATGAGAAGGGATTTCAGAATTAAAGTCCTGAGAAGGGAGAACACAAATAATAAAACTAATAAATGACATTCAGGCTGTCTTTAATTTGGACTGCTGTCTATATTTAAGAATTATTATACATGTCCTTTTTGATCTAATCATTAAAAATAACTTAAAATCTTGCATTTTCAACTCAAACACTTTGGTTGATCAGTTTCTAACAGGGTTTCTGAGACAAAGAGTTTTATTCCTTAAAAGCAAAAACTTAAAGAACATTTGAATGATAGAAATATTTCAATCTGTAAATAAATAAGTGTAGAATCTGATCTGATCTGCTTTGTGTGCAGCAATACTTTAGTAAATAAGAGAGCAAACTACAAAAACAACCCACAAAATAAACCTTATTCAACCTCAGAAAACAAACAACTGAATGGTTTATTTGGAATTTACTGGGATTTTTACAGAAGTGACCGAATAAATGCTTGTTCAATCTTTTTTTCGTGATTAATCAACACAACTTCATATTGTTCTAAAACTCACCTTTTCAGTCAAATTGAAGCTGCTGATTGTTGTATTAAAGACACTTTCTGCAGTCTTCACAGCACCGTCCTACTGAGACAAAAGGCCCGAACCTGCAGGAACCCTCCTTAAATACCGGCCCAGCAAACTCACACATGCTCAGTCCAGCCCTGATGGAGGGATCCATTTGGAGGGGGACGGATGAGTTGTGGCATGTAATTGTCCTTTTATTTAACCTCATCTTGTTGTTCAACCCATGGATTACGTTTGTCAGGACTCAATTATCCGTCTTTTAACGAGTTTTATTGATTTTTTAATTTACTTTAGTCAAAGTTGCCAGTGGTCATGGTTGTCTTCCCCCGCAGAGAAGAAGGGCTGGTACGTGCTGGGCTGTGCAGACCAGTGGACGCCTATTTAAGGCCTCATAGTGTTCGTTTCAGTTCCATATTCTGTAAAACTGGTCTTGTTGTTAGTGATGGTCAGCGGAACCCCTAGAACTTTCTGTCCAACTTTTTTCCAAAAAAAGGATCATTTCTCAAGGCTTCATGTGCTCACAAACCCCCTGCTGGTCAAAACCTTTGTTGTCGTTTGAACTATTTGGAGCAAAATCACCAAGAATAGAACTAAAACACCTTCATTTGGTTTCTGTGGTTCGTTCATTCTTTGTTCATTCTGTGTTTTTGGTGTGTGATGGTAACAGAGGTCTATTAATGTCAAAGATCTTCTCATTATAATTAAATCCAATATGACAAAAAACTGCTGCAGTAATTTGAGGAGACCCTGACTGTGTTTATGATGTGTGACGTCTGTGATGGTGACGCCGTTGCACTTCATACGTGTTCGAAAATCATCAGTGTCCTCACTTGCCCCTAACAACACAAGCCATAGGTTGCCAGAGTTTCATAAAGGTCTTCTCTGATTTCTCGACAGGTGCTCCAAAGCCTCGGCACAGTACGACCCATCACTACTTGTCGCTTCCGGTTGGGCTGATTAGGGCTGCATTCAGATATTTGAACACGTAGCAGGAAAGCTGTACGATATCCCAAAACAGAGACACAGTCGTCCAGAAACGCTATGAAACATCAAACAAAATGAATAATATTAGCCAGATAAGATCAAAAATATGATCCGCGAATACGACGAGTCTCGTTTTCTGGTTTGGTCATGTGAAGTTTGATAAGAGAGGGTATGGTTGTCTAATGCCTTCATCTTTCATTATAACCCAGATCTTAGTTGGAGCATTTCCACCCTCACCTCAACCAGAATCACCGTATTACTCCTCTGACTCTCCTCGGAGATATTTCTGACTCTAATTTGGTATTAAATACTTTTAAATACAAGTAATTAACATTGCATTGTAATTGGAGCACATCTATAATTTACTGAAACAAGAAGATACTTGGCTCATCTTCTCGAGGTGAAAAACAATGAATAGAGATGGAAGTATCACAGAGGAGATGGATGGAAGGGTGTCCAGTGCAGTGAGGAAGACACAGCTGTGGTCTTTCTCCTGCCCCAGCAGCTAGCCATCGAGAGTTAATGCCTAGTGACCCCAAAGTATCACCTGCCTGACACCGTGACCTGAATCTGTCCTGAACAGTCTTATCTGTCCAGACCATGTGTAAGCTGTGACATGTGGTGTGACTTGCCTCGTTGCTTTGCTCCAATATCTGTCTGATAGGAACATTATGGACTTGCTCCTCTGAATTACATCCCTTTGACGAACACAGGATTGGATATCATGGGTTTCTAAAGTGTGAATACAGCCAAGAATGTCAATTACAGTGTCAGGTTGTGAGGGGTCAGAGTATACTGACAGTAAACACTCCTAACTCACCTCACATTCTTCACTTGCAGGAATGAAAAGACAGTGGAATCAAAAGAGACTAAACATGGGCACTGTAAGAACACGGTCTCCAGTCACATCAGAGTCAGATGGGAAGAATTTTGGACACACCTGAAGGACAATAACCTCCATGTTTAACTATGAAGAGTGGACGTGCCAACCACGACGAAGCTGGATGCAGATCTATGCCATTATGTTTCCATTGTCTTCTGCTTTCATTGGTGTCCTGTCTTGATTAAACCTTGTATAGGTTTGTCTTTTGGACTATAAACCCACTCGTTTATTCTGTTAATGAGTGTGTGACACATGTGGACCCAGTCTCCCAAAAGCTCCATCTCAGCTGTTAGACGGAGTGCTCAGTGTGATGCTCACTCACAAATGTAATCACATTTACGCCATATTCCCTTCAGTCCAAGAAAAGACATGTCCAGTGTCCAAAGTTGGCATTGCACTTACACTGTTTGTGAAATGTTCCAACATCCAGGTCAAAACTGAGATTTTGCTTTGGGGACTTACTGTCCCTCTGTTGTTCCACCTCCCAGCTGAAATAGAGATGATGATTGGATCTAATGTGGGGACTGACTGTCCCTCTGTTGTCCCACCTCCCAGCTGAAAAAGATTATTCATTCTGTGGGACTGGCTGTCACTCAGACGTTCTGCCTCCCAGATGTCTCACTGTTCTTGTGTCTCCAAGCTGAGGTATATATTTTAAACGGTTCTCCTGTAGGGTTTAACTGCCTGTCAATTGTCCTGCGTCCCATCTGAATTCTACTTTTCCTTTGGTTCTCCTGTAGGATTTATCCCACCTCCCAGCTCAAATAGATATTTTGATTGGTTCTCCTCTAGGGTTTAACTGTCTCTCAGTTGTCCGGTCTCCCAGCTCAAACAGTCATTTTGATTGGTGCATCTGTAGGGTTTGACTGTCTTTCAGGTGCCTTGTCTCCAAGGCAAAATCTACATTTTGATTGGTTCTCTTGTAGGGTTTGCCTGTCTGTGAATTGTCCTGTCTCCCAGTTGAAATCCACTTGTTGATCAGTTCTCCTGTAGGGTTTATCTCACTTCCTGGCTCAAATAGACAGTTTGATTGGTTCTCCTCTTGGGTTTGACTGTCTTTCAATTGTCTCACCTTCCAGCTCCCAGGTTTTTAATTTTTTAATTGGTTCTGCTGTGGGGTTTGTCTCTATTGTCCTGCTTCCCAACTGAAAGAGATTTTGATGGTTTCTTCCACGAAGCTTGACTGAATGTGTGTGTACAGTATGTGAGTGTATGCCGGAGGGGGAAAGCAGGCCTTTTCCCGTAGCCTAAAAGACCTAAAAGAACTTCAAACACTCCAAGAAGTTCTGAGTTCTTCCCTCCCTTTATTCTTTTCCTCTCCTGTGTCTTCTGAGGCCTTTCTTCATGGCTGTAATAACAAAGTGAAGCAGAGCAGGCACTGCCTATCTCTGCTAATGTCTGTATTAATCCACTTCAGCATGTGCTGAAAGCAGGAACATGACAAATCCGCCAACCGCGGGAAGAAGGGGGAAGGAGTCTTTGCGGCTGAAGACGAGCAATGCTTTTCTCCTGCTGGATGAGAGACAGCCTGGATACTTACGCTGCACATCATTTGTATCTGATAAGCCATTATCATCCATCTTTCCCATAATATCAACACATTTATTTGGGCTTGCACCAAAAAAGTGTGCAGCCAGGGGCTGTAATCCTTTACCTGGTAGTGTTCCATGTTCACAGGAGCCGTCCAGGCAGCCTATTAGTGATGCATTTAAACCACCTTGTCTCCACTGTTTGAAAAGACATCACATCCAGTGACAGCTCCCATTCACGGTGATTATCACATACTTTGTTTTCTAAACTACCTTCTATTCTGCCTTTAAAATATGTGACCACAGACCTCAAACTATCAAAAATAGGAATGTGCTTCTCAAACTTCCAGTGGAAGTCAGTGTAAAAAGATTTTTATTTTCAAGTCCGAGGCAATTCTATTGGTCCAGTCATCATGAACTTTTGATGGAACTGGCAGATTCAAAATAAGTGAAAATTGGACGGGTTCTTTTTTAGGGTTGGACTGTTTTTCAGTTATGTCTCTCAGGTCAAATCCACTTGTTTATCCGTTCTTAGGGTTTATCACACCTCCCAGCTTCTGTGGGGTTTGACTGTCTCAATTGTCCTCTCTCTCAGCTCAAATGGAGATTGAAAATGTGTGACAATTAAAAAAAAATAGAAGATACAATGGAGATACAAGCTTACAGCGGCAACAACCTAATGCTTGCCTCACACAAATTTCCCTGTAACAGACAAATTCCCAACACTGGAATAGAATCAGGTGAGCCTAGTTAGAGTTCCAAAAGTTCATCTTGAATGTTTGGTCATAAGGTGGTCAGGAGATCTCTCCTGACGTTCCAGTAAAATATGATCAGTTTAGCACCAGTTGGGTCACGATACAGTGGATTTATCCGCAGCATCACCTTTGAGTGGGTTCTTTCTCATGACCACCCAGTGAATCTCCAGCTCAAACAGGAACAAAGACATTTAACCACTGAATCATTTTTAAAAATAAATCATTTCATATCAGAACTACATGGTGGTGTGTTTGTGTGTGTTTCACTGGTGGATTAGACACAGCAGTGCTGAGAATAGTCCACCAACCAGTGATATCCAGGAAACAGCCAATGAGAGCCAAGCAATAGTGTCAAAAGTGTGCAGGGTAGGGGTGCCTCCAGGACAAGGGCTGAGAAACACTGTCTGGTCTATCATTTTGTGTCGTGTTCTTAGAATGATGTTCTCGTTTGGTTTGATCTAAACAAAAACACGTGAGTTGAGGGAAACAGTTGGTGCTGGATGAGCACTGATGTTTGGTTTGTTGATCAGATCATTGAGGGCACAGAGTTGAGTTTAATAGAGTTTCCATTAAAAAGAGAAGCTGAGAGCAGCCTGGAAAACTAATGCTCAACAGATGTTGAACTGGATTGGAAATGTTGAGTGGGGTGAAATATTTTAGGTGGAGTTTCTCCATGAAAACATTTCAAATACAACATTCAAAACTGATCAAATTTTACACCATCAGGTTCTAAATTGCATCTTACATTTTTTATTTGCTTACAGAATAAATGAGCAGAGCTAAAAATTCAAGATATATAAATACAAGTCAAATAATAATGTTTCACTTTAAATCAACCTTCTTGATACTCTGTGGATTCCAACAACTACTCTCCTCTGATCACACAGCAGCTCTTTGTGGTTCTATAATTCCAGACTGTAGTTCATCTGCAGACTTTATTCTCCTCCTTTCACCCTGATCTTCAATGATCAGGACCCCACAGGACCACCACAGAGCAGCTATGATGTGGGTGGTGGGTCATTCTCAGCACTGCAGTCACACTGACATGGTGGTGGTGTGTTAGTGTGTGTTGCTGGTACGAGTGGATCAGACACAGCAGTGCTGCTGGAGGGTTTAAACACTGTGTCCACTCACTGTCCACTCTATCAGACACTCCTACCGAGTGTCTCCACCTTGTAGATTTAAAGTCAGAGACAGAAGCTCATCTGTTTCTGCACAGTTTGTGTTGGTCGTCCTCTAGTCCTTCATCAGTGCTCACAGGACGCTGCCCACAGGACGCTGTCAGCTGGACATTTCTGGTTGGTGGACTGTTCTCGGTCCAGCGGGTGACACTGAGAGGTTTAAACACTCCAGCAGCACTGCTGCGTCTGATCCACTCGTACCAGCAACACACACTAACACACCACCACCATGTCAGTGTGACTGCAGTGCTGAGAATGACCCACCACCCACATCATAGCTGCTCTGTGGTGGTCCTGTGGGGTCCTGATCATTGAAGATCAGGGTGAAACAGATGGACCTCAGTGACCATCTTTACATGTTCTTGGAGGAGTTGTAACTGAACTCCCTGAAAATATGAGCGCATGAGATCCACAAATAAGAAAATAAGTAATTCTGCTTTCCGTGAACACATCGTCATTTTTTGGGAATATGAAATAAAAATGAAAACACGAGCGTGCTCCCAGTTCCACCATCTATCTTCTCTCTGTGTTTAATTAAACATTTACGTGCTCTGAACCTTTCCAGCCTTCTCCCTTGTGGAATTAAAAGTTTCAAGATTACATTTTATTCGTAGAACACTATATTTTGATTTTAATTATTTCACATAATAATTACTCTTTCGGAAATCATTGATCTTTTGGATGAATTACAGACTTATACTAGAAAAAAAGGAATTATCAGCGGACTGTGTAGTTTGTAAGAAATGAACCCAGGTATTTCATCTGGAGAGTGTAGGATATGCTCATTCAGGATTAATACTTTTCAGCATAAGGAGAAGCCTGAAGTAGATACTGTGAAATGAGATGAAATGCTGGAGCTCTGTGAAGCTTTGGCTGTTATGGGTAAATGGCTTTGTTGTGTTTTTTGGAAGGGAGGATTTTGGCTCGCTGAAGGCGTCTCTCAGGTGTATGTTGTTGTGCTCAGTGAACAAGACTGAATGGGCACATATGTCACACTGTCGTTTTACTGCCAATATGAATTCAGATTCACTCGCCTCATTGTCACAGTTGCCTCCACATCCAAGTCCGTGGTGAGCAGCGATGCCAGTCATTCTTATGTGTAAGAGAAAGGTGACACTGTGTCGTCTTCTCTTTGTTGGGGTCTAAAATCAACATGATGTAACAATTACACCTTAACATAGCAGCATAACTGTCAACTGACCATAATACAGACAATGGCGACGCTTCCCTGACCACACAGGAGCACTTTGGACTTTTATAATTACAGACTCTAGTCCATCTGTTTGGATAATGAAAAGCCATCCTCTTCTCAACTTCAGCATTTTTACAGATGGTCTTATGTTTGCTTCCAGAATTTGCTGGAGGTCCATTGGAACCATGTTCCTTTGCAAACTTCTGACACTGAATTTTGTGGTGATGAAGCTCATATTTGTGCGTGTGTCATTTAACAGTAGATCAATGTCCCACAACTCCAGTCTGCCAAATGTTCCTGAAGGTCTCTTGCAGTCAAGTGGGAGTTCTGATTTGCCTTTCTACCAAAACTACAAGCAGCTATGAAATAAGGTCTTCCAGGACATATCTGGACGTTCACTGTTCCTGTTTCTAACTGAGGAAATGTCTGATAAAGCCTGCTTCTCCTGCTTTGTGGGCCTCAGTCATTTTCAGAGTGCTAGGCACCTGCTTAGAAGAACCCATGGCTGCTTGTTTTGGGACAAGGTTAGAGGAGTCTTTGAAATCACCTGTCCCTCACCTAATGCTGACTGCATTAGTAACACTGCTTGTCCTCATTAAATTATAAAGGAATACTTTCACTTTAGGTTTAAAGAATGATTGCCTTCTTAAAATCACATTAACACAGGAACCCCAGAACCCCAGAACCCCAGCGCTGGGCTGCATGTATGAATGTTCATATTTAACACCTCCTTAATGCATTCTGACATCAACCACATGGATCTCATTCACACATTTAGAATCAGAATCCTGACCTTCCCTTTCTCAAACATTGCTTAGTTTCACATTTTCTGTGCCAGTATTCCCAAAAAAGGGGTTTTAAGAAGCAGTTAGCCTTTCAGGGGGTCAATAACGCTACTGACTCTGAGTAAATCCTGTTTCTCTGTACTTCCTTTCAGGGTTCCAGTCACAGTTCAGACACTGCAGACTCGGCTTCATGGCTATTAGGTCGAGGAATTCTAAAGAGCGAGCCTGGATAGTGAACTTCATTGCCTTCAACAGCATTTACACAAACGGCTATGAAGGAAGAAAATTATTCCTTTATGATCCCTTGCTTGGCCGCATTAAAGGGAAAAAAAATCATTAATCAAACACTGACAAGTACTTTGTTCTCATTAGAGGAGTGGAGAAATAATCTAATTCCGCGGCACGCTGTTTGTAATCCCAAAAGGTCATTTTTAAATCTTACCGGCCGTTGGGGGCCAGGAGGGAGACTTGGCACACGAGGAGGGTTGGACTATAACAGGTCTTAATGAATACATTTCACGGACAATGCACAGTCCTCCAGGAGTCCTTAAATAAGAATCTTACACGCCCTCCCACTTTTACGAATATATATTGATTTCCACTGAGCCCGATAGGTTCAATCTAAAAGGCTGTAACATTAAGAATAACACAATTCACGTGGGTGAGAAAACATATCGTGAGCCATAGAAATTAGTGCTTTCGCCCCCTATCGATCGCATTCCGTTAAAGATATGGCCGCACGGGGAACGCCAGTGACGAGGTGCACCCTGTCGTTCCTGTACAGAGGAGTGGGAAGTCTTTTTTTCCATAGGAAAAAAGTAAAGAGGAGGCCTGAACACACACTGGGAATAACCATCAAGCAAATGGAGCTGTCTGCTCCAAATGCCATTTTGAAGAAAAGAGTCATTTGCTAAAGATATTGCTTCAGCTGCGGCGAATGCAGCGAGCGAACATCAAAACAGAGAAAGAAAGGGAAATCACACATCCCGGGAATGGCGTCACGGGATTTTAATGGCTGCCGATCGCTGTGAAATGCAAGCTGCTGTGGCCCAAATTGACTAAAGTGTGCGTTAGTCTGTAAAGCAGGGTCCTCCCCAGAGGCTCGGCATCTATATCACCAACCCGGGTCCATCCATATGGGTGTCACATTTGCATCTCAGTTGGCAAACAAACTGCAACAGATGACAAACTGAGGATCCACATGAATACACTGATGCATAGTCTTAAAGTCTGGGAACGGGAAGTCATTTTCCGTCTGTACCAGGATGTATTTCTGGGTGTGTGTGTGTGTGTGTGTGGGGGGGGGTTCTGACCTATGTAGCTGTGTGATTTTTGTTGATAATCTGATAATCTGATCATATTCTGTGCCTGTCTGTTGGGACATGGAGAATCAAAGACAATTAACAAGTGCATGTTAACCAACGAACCTTCCCATCACATCATGAAGCTCTGGGAAGCAGGATGCCATTACATAGATACTACCAGAGCACACTATTGGCTGCAGTGGATAGATCAGGGGTCCAAATATTACCCAACCGAGCCAATCAAAACCTTCCAAAGGCAGTAATTAGTCAGGATCAGCTGGGGTGGATTAGGAATCAATCTAAAGTCGACAGCGTCCTGCGGGCAGCGTCCTGTGAGCACTGATGAAGGACTAGAGGAAGACCAACACAAACTGTGCAGAAACAGACGAGCTTCTGTCTCTGACTTTACATCTACAAGGTGGAGACACTTGGTAGGAGTGTCTGATAGAGTGGACAGTGAGTGGACACAGGGTTTAAACACTCCAGCAGCACTGCTGTGTCTGATGAACTCGTACCAGCAACACACACTAACACACCTCCACCATGTCAGTGTGACTGCAGTGCTGAGAATGACCCACCACCCACATCATATCTGCTCTGTGGTGGTCCTGTGGGGTCCTGATCATTGAAGATCAGGGTGAAAGGAGGAGAATAAAGTTTATCATATACTGTATATTCTGTATGCTCTTTGTGATGGGCACGTAGGATTTCCTACCATAATTGATCCTGGGTCGAGCAGACAGTGACGTGACGGATCTGTCAAGATCATCCTGCAGATGTTGAAGTGGATGTGTCTTCGTGACTGACAAGAAATGTGCGGAACATGAGAAAAACATGGATCTCTACATGATCTCTGTCTTGCCGACTCATCCAAGGAGGAAAAGGAAGAAAGGTGAGTGGGGGGGTAGGACAGTAGAAGTGTGTAGGCCTTCAGAATCCTCCTTGCCGAAAGGTAGGCCTTCCTTAAGCCAATTCTTGACAGTTTTCTGCAGTTCATAAATAATTTGGCTGAGTTCAAGCGAATGCCTGACTTCTCCATTTCCTCACGTTCCACTCGGACATGGCTCATCCACCTGTCTCCCTCCTGGGTGAGCTTTTGTACCCGATTCAGATTGCCGTGCCTAGGCTGGTGCCAACATAGCCACCTGATCTGCTGCTCCATTTGCATATTTGTCTCTCCTCGTGCCCACAACTTTCTTTTTTATGCATCTGGTACAAATCACAGCTTTCGTTGCAAAGAACACAGTTTTACTCACAGGTAGAGGAGAGGTGGGGGGGTGCTAATTTTCTCGGCTGGGCTCATTTTCATGCTTTTGAGAGTATGAGCCTGCTGTCCTCTCCACAGCAGCGTTGCTATGCAGCGCTCATCTTCAAGGGCGTGAGCGAGGGATCAATAGAGCATTCAATAGCAGCCATTTGGAAAACACACTTGTTTCCTCGGTGAGCGCGTAGAAAGCTAACCGGCATGCCAATCCACAGGGATGCTTATGCACGTTAGTAAAAGCAGTAATCTTGCCTTCCATTGTCGTGTTGGGGGAAAAGATCGGGCAGCTCCGGAATACTAACAGGCGAGGAAGGAAGGGGAGAGGGGGAGGCGGGTGAGTGTGTGCTTTCATGCATCGAAATCACGCGGTTCCGAAATGCAATTAGAGCCGATATTCAGGCAATGCCAAGGTGGAAGCAATCATATTTCCTTATTATTCAATGGCTCAAAGCAGGTTGTTTAAAGATGAGTAATGATCGTTATCTACATGCACTTCGGAAAAAATAGATTCCAGGTTGACTGCAGTGATTTGTCAGCTCGTTAAAGCCTTTCCGGCAAATACTGATGAACATTCTGGGAGAAGCGGAACTTTCCTGCAAACTTTAGGAAAGAAAAGTAGTTTAAAGTGGCCAATATAATACTGCCCAAAGGTCCTAAATGTATACGAGGGGCCTGTCATACACTCTGTGGCCTGCCAGACCTATGGGAGCACCAAAACCACCTTCACGTTACCATCCTCTGTCCTTATATCCTGCATCCATGTAGGTCACACTGGATGTACCGTCATTTTCTAAAGACAGGTAAAACGAGTTTTGCTCGTTGGTTCAAAGTCAGCATTATCAAAATACCCAGATCTTACACTCAATCTTAAAGGTGTGGATGTACAATCTTCTCCAGAGGTCCAAAACCTAGATGTGCTCTTTGTCTCTGTCCTTTCATTTGAACCTCATATCAGGATCTTGGTCAAAACGTCTTTTTGTCCACCTCTAAAATATTGATTTTTGACTATGTTGCCATTCAAACATATCGAAACTCTGGTGCATGCAATCATTCTATCCTGGGTAGATGACTCTCTCCATCTTCACTAGCCTCCCTGAAAAAACATGCTCTCTTCAGTACGTCCAAAACTCTACAGCAAGTTCTCCCGTACTCTAGAAAATCAGCTCACATCACCCCGATTCTTCAGGATCTGCACTGGCCACCTGCCTCACTCCTCCTTCTGATATCCAGATCTCTGGCATCACTCTATCGTTCTGAGCTCCTGCAGCCCTACTGTCTCCTAAGATCACTTAGGTCTTCAGATAGTGGTCTGTATCTAAGTGCATACATTCAGATTAGCTCCAGTTGTGGTAAATCATTCAGTGTTATGGCTACCAAGCTATGGACCTCACTTCCACAAGGCCTTTGCCTCTGCTCTTCATGTTCCCTGTTTTCACCTCCTTCTACATGACTAAATGTGTGTGTGTGTTTGTTTTTTCAGTGTAAAGTGACCTTTTATTATTATTATTATGATGATGATGATGATGATGATGATGATTATTATTATTATTATTATTATTATTGGTGTTATTATTATTATTATTATTGGTGTTATTATTAGTATTATTGGTGCTATTTTATTATTATTATTATTATTATTATTATTATTATTATTATTATTATTATTATTATTGGTGTTATTATTATTATTATT
>CM067521.1:25897817-25969780 GCA_034509495.1 Acestrorhynchus altus | reverse complement strand
TGTGTGTGTGTGTGTGTGTGTGTGGGGGTGGGTGGGTGGGTGGGTGTGTGTGTGTGTGTGTGGGTGTGGGTGTGGGTGTGTGTGTGTGTGTGTGTGTGTGTGTGTGGGTGTGGGTGTGTGTGTGGGTGTGTGTGTGGGTGTGGGTGTGTGTAAAGCAGACATTTCTTGTTTCTGGTTTTCCGTATGTCCTCAGCCTCCTACATGGGGTACAGATGGGGTGAGGGCAGACTGCTCAAGCAGTTGTTTTGATATGTATCCAGCAGCTGTTGATGTAGAGATGGAGGTCAAAGTTGAGACGTCCTTGAGTGCCAGACAGCACTACACCCTGCCAAAGGGAGAAAAGAGACCACGCTCCGCCGCTGCACCTTTACAGCGAGGTGTCATGTTCCACCTTTCACCTTCTCCCCCTCCATTCAACCAACAGCCTGAGCTATTTAATGGAAACATCAGGGGGCGAATGTGTTTTGTCGTCTAAAGCGGCTGCAGCCGGCCCCGGGCTCTATCCGCGTCGGGGCTAAGATGCATAACCTCCTGTCCTACGGAGACAGAAGGAGTGATGAGAGAAATCTCCCCCTGCCAGGGGTGAGGTTTCAATACCTAAGACTCTATTAAGGTGCTGTTAAAAGGCACAGTGAAGACAGAGACCCAGCAGTACTGGCAGAGCTGTGGAAGGGAAAGACATTACTCTGAATGTAAGTGGAAGCTCACATTAAATCCTTTCACTCTCCCCGCCGTCTCCGCACTGCTGCGCTGTGTAATTGTAGGGTTGATGACAGTGGGAGTGCGAGGAACACTGTAGAACATTCAAATGTTCTTCTGCTGCATAAATCTGTAGGTTCCGTTCTGCTGTATCGATTTCATAAATAATGTGCTGGTTCTGGAATCTGATTGGTTGGATCATTCTTACTGTAAAATAAGTAATCAGCCGATATCGACTGAACATCGGTTAAGACCCAGAATGTCCCGATCCAACCCCAGCTTCTTAATGCTGAGCATCAGCCGATACCTGTACTGTACCATACTGCCGTACACTTCAGCTCGCAGTGTCTTTAACTCTTACAACCTGAGATCTGCATTTCACTACGTTAACCTACAGCCATGATACACATATCATAACACACTACATAATGACTTCATCAATGTGTGATGATCAATAAAACGAAATAAAATTCACCTGCATACAGACTCTGACTGATCAGAGAGAGGGGGCGGGGCTGACGATCAACCTGCATACAGACTCTGACTGATCAGAGAGAGGGGGCGGGGTTAGTGACATCACTGACCTAGATAGTGGGTTATAGAGAATGAGAAGGGAGGGGCTGTTTGCTTTTTTTTGCTCATAAACTTCATAATTAAAGTTTAATGTGAAAATGTAAAAAATGAAAATAAAATATTGTTTGCTTAAAACACAAAGGGAATGTGTATCTTTAACTTTTAGAAATAATTTCATCTTTAACTTGCTGAACTGTTCACAGTTGCTCTTTCTTTGTTCACAGTGTTCAAATTTCAGAATAAAAGTCATGAGAAGGGATAATACGGATATATACATTAATAAAAAAAGGGTTTTTTGGACCACTGTAAAGTATTTTGAAGAATGAAATATTATAAATATAACTGGGGAACACTCTGGATGGTCAATTTCAAGCTGAATGTTTTTAGTTCTTATGAGTAAAAAAATGTAGGTGCATATATATATTTTTTAATCAAAACATGAGCAAATTCTGTTCATTTAAATTAAAATGCAGCCTAGGATCTCCTAGTATTCCCTGTTTTCCTGCTTTTAAATGGTAGTGGTATCATTGTGCTGAACCTAGTGTGGGAAAGTAAAAGTACCAGGTTCACCAATGAAAGCCATATTTTTAAAAACCTGTGAGCATCTCCAGGTCTTTTATTATTTATTTACCAAACCACAGTTTTTCAATATCCTGTATAAATAACTCATACAAATCAAGACTGACATAAAGCCCTGTTGTATCAATGCTGTAATAATAGCATTATCCTAACGGAGGGAAGCTGATTGTTATTGTGACGTAAAATTGATTTGTCCTGTTGCTCAATTCTATTCCAATGTGTTTGGCTTATGCACATCCTTTAGCTTCTGTTCTGTTGTACTGCTGTGCTATTTTCTAAGAAATCAATATGCTTCAGTCACATTTCCATTCTAAAAGGCTCCAAGGAAAGCACGGAGGCTGGCAGTGCTCAAGGATTTTTTTCCAGGGAAGCAAAGTAGTTCATCATTTGATTTGTATTATTGTTCACTTGCCCAGGGGTGGTGTTGGTCCACCACTGCGCACGGCTAGAAACGTGGCTCGCTCAAAATCACAAATGTCGTTAGTGATCAGTACTCTGCGTGGGAGGTTAATGGCGCTTCACGGATGCAGAATGTTTGAGGAAGCCACAGCAGTGACTCCTTTCCTTTTTTCCATTCACGCGAACGAGCTGCGATATTAGTGGCGCGTCTCCCGAACCACCTGAAATGGTCCGCCAGGGCGTGTTTGAGATTCGTGACATTTTCTCTTTTTCTCTTCACTGCGTTCCCCTGCTTTCTTCTCGGAAATGCACCACAACTGTGCTCTTATCTGCTTTGCACACAATGAGGCTCAGCCATCTCTGTACGTCTATCTCTTTATAACAGAGTGGAAACATCACTGTTTGGCTTCAGGGCAGCGTTCTGATACTCCCCGTTTACAAAGCGCTACGATCAAACTCCCGGACGCTGCCAGTTCATAATCATTGACAGGACGACAGCATGTTGTCAAGAGAACAAAGTTGCCAGCTTCTTCATTTTGAGATCACTTTTGACACGAATGCAACAAGTAAACATCCATATTTCATTGCATGAAATGTTACTAATGTTCACATCAGGAGGCGCATTTAGATGAGTAGATCCAGGAGGTGGTCCATAAATGCTTTTAGCAAGTCACAAAGGGCCCCTTTTGTGTTTCATGGAGCTGAAGCCGTTTTTATTGTTGTTTGCTCTGCGTTCTAAAAGCCAGGAGGATTGGAATGTGTGGGCTTGGCCTGAGAGCAGCAAACACTTGCCAATGATGTTCTCGCTTTTAGCTGCAGTGTGTTTAGTCGACAGGTGGATGAGAAATCCTGCTGTCTAACCTAAGTCTGCTCCAGGTATCCCACCTCTCCTGGAAGTTTGGGGAGTCTCTCACATATTGATAGCAGCTCTCGTATATACAAGAGCAATTTAAGGAATTAGAATATCGTGGAAAAATCCACGGTCAATTGTTATTCCAGGTAACCGTATCATTATGACCACCTCCTTGTTTCTACACTGTGTCCATCCTATCAGCTCCTCTGATCACACAGGAGCTCTTTGTGGTTCTATAATTCCAGACTGTAGTTCATCTGTTTCTCTGCAGACATTATTCTCCTCCTTTCACCCTGATCTTCAATGATCAGGACCCCACAGGACCACCACAGAGCAGATATTATGTGGGTGGTGGGTCAGACACAGCAGTGCTGCTGGAGTGTTTAACCCCTCAGTGTCACTGCTGGACCAAGGACAGCTGACAGCGTCCTGTGGGCAGCGTCCTAGACTAGAAGGACTAGAGGATGACCAACACAAACTGTGCAGAAACAGATGAGCTTCTGTCTCTGACTTTACATCTGCAAGGTGGAGACACTCAGTAGGAGTGTCTGATAGAGTGGACAGTGAGTGGACACGGTGTTTAAACACTCCAGCAGCACTGCTGTGTCTGATCCACAGATAAACAGATGAACTACGGTCTGTAATTATAACACTACGAAGTTGTCCTCTATGGTCAGAGGAGACCTGTTAAAAATGGACATTGAATGGAGAAACAATGTAATGTAATGTAAATGTAATGTAATGTAATGTAATGTAATGTAATGTAAATGTAATGTAATCTAAATGTAATGTAATGTAATGTAAATGTAATGTAATCTAAATGTAATCTAAATGTAATGTAAATGTAATGTAATCTAAATGTAATGTAATGTAATGTAAATGTAATGTAATCTAAATGTAATGTAATGTAATGTAAATGTAATGTAATCTAAATGTAATGTAAATGTAATGTAATCTAAATGTAATGTAAATGTAATGTAAATGTAATGTAATGTAAATGTAATGTAATGTAATGTAAATGTAATGTAATCTAAATGTAATGTAAATATAATGTAATCTAAATGTAATGTAATGTAATCTAAATGTAATGTAATCTAAATGTAATGTAATGTAATGTAAATGTAATGTAATCTAAATGTAATGTAATGTAAATGTAATGTAAATGTAAATGTAATCTAAATGTAATGTAATGTAATGTAATGTAAATGTAAATGTAATGTAATGTAAATGTAATGTAATCTAAATGTAATGTAATGTAATGTAATGTAATGTAATGTAAATGTAAATGTAATGTAATGTAAATGTAATGTAATCTAAATGTAATGTAATGTAATGAGAGGACCCTAAACTCTGTACTCTGTCGCCTGTATTTTACTGTATGTTTCTAAACCTGTTCTATTATGATCTGGAGTTTAGACAGTAAAAAATGCCTTTAATTAATGTATGTTTTTGACGGGAGGCACGTCTGCTGCTCCACACGGCTCTTATTCACTAAAGGCCATAATCCCAACCATCTGATTATTTACTCAAAGTGCCAAATGAACATTTGTGTAATGAACGACTGTGACGGGCCTTCAAAATAATTCAGCTGGATTGAAATATGACCTAAAAATGCAGAGTAGATGGAGTAGATTATTTATAATGTTCGTTTTTGCATGATTGCACTCTCACCCAAGTATAAATTAGGCAGGGCGGTAAATGATTGATTCGAATGCCAATAATATGCCATTGTGAATAATTCACCCAATTCTGGCTTCTTACAGCCCCTTCTTCTAGGAGGTTCTGGACCAGTGTTTTCAGGTTAAAGGAGAATTCCACTGATTGGTCAAATCTTCTGCATAATCATATGGGAGCAGCCATGGTCTGGTGGTTACCAGTGCTCAGGAAGCTGAGTAAGGACCAGTAAGGTTGTTGTTTAATTCCCTGAACTGGCAGGACATGACAGAAGTGTCCTTAAGTAAGACACTGAACTCCCCTGCTGCTCCCCGGGTGTCGAGGATAGGGCTGCTCACTGCCCCCTGGTGTGTGAATTCACTAGTGTGTGTGTGTGTGTGTGGGGGGGGGGGGGGATTTGCATTGTTACAGCAGAATATACAATAGAAACAGTAAAAGAGCAGTAAGTAGACAAAAGATGTGCATTATACAAAATACAGGTTATTCTATAGAAATAAATAAATAAACAAGAAAGATCACCCTTCATGAGTCCCGCAGTGGGGAAATTCACATTGTTGCAGCAGCAAAGGGAGAGCGAGACACTGAGTACAAGAGTAGATAAGGTGTAGAATCTACAGTGTAGTGTTTACAACGTTATAAATAATACAGAAATATATTTACAGATAAATGACAGGTGATGGTATGTGGGGGAGATGGAAGAAGACACATTGTTGTATTGAAAACTCTAACAGTGTGTGGAGTTACGTGTGTTTGTTGTGGTCTGCTGAGAGCAGTGCTGGTTGTAGAGTCCAACAGCAGCAGGAAGGAATGACCTGCTGCTCCTTCACACACTTAGGGTGGAGCAGCTGGTCACTGAAGGAGCTGACCAGTGCTGTCAGAGACTCATACATGGGGTTGGAGATGTTCTCCAGCCATGGATACCAGCTTGGCTACCATCCTTCTGTCTCCCACCACCTGCACTGGGTCTGAGGGGCTTCACGGGACAGAACTGACCTCTTAATGAGTTTGTTCAGTCTCTACAGTCTGCTGCTGAAACACTGCTGCCCCAGCAGACCACTCCATAAAAGATGGCAGATCTGTGTTATGAAAGGTCCTCAGGAGTGCTCCCTGCTCTCCAAATGACCTCAGTTTCCTCAGTGGGTGGAGTCTGCTCTGGCCTCTTCTGTAAAGTGCAGTGGTGTTGACTGACCAGTCCAGTTTGGTGTGAACACCCAGGTACATTTAAGAGTCCACTCTCTCAATGTCCATTCCCCGGATGTTCACTGATAGAGGGGAGTGTCTGGCCCAGCAGAAATCCACCCCCAGTTCTTTGGTCTTCCCCCATGTTTATCTGGAGGTGGTTCTGCAGACACAATCCACAAAGTCCTGAATGAGTTCCCTGTACTCGCTGTCCTCCAACCTCCTGTAGCGGTTGAGGTGCTTTGGGTCATACTCATCACCACTGTAGAGACATCACTGGTCGCACATCAGACCCTCTGAATGACTTGCCAATTTTCAGAATTGATGAAGTTCCTCTTAGTGAGCAAATGTCAACATCAAATCAAACTTTTAGACTTTGTCTTTCACACACAGAAGATTTTAAAACCCATTTCGTCTCATAAACCTCTCTGAGAAGCTTCTAGAATAATTTCTGTTCACTCCTTCACCAGGTTAAGAGCAAACGGGCACATCAAATCAAGCATTTAGCTATTGTCTTGGAGACGCAGACAGTGTGGAGAATTCATTCTCTTCACTTTTGTTCATGAAAGGCTGCAATAGAGAAGAAAGAGCGAAGCACTGATGAGCTGGAGATGCATGAATAAAAACGTAGGCAGGCGAAAAGTCACTCCATCAGCTTTCTTACCTCATGCAAATACGTGTCTGGTCTCTGCTACATCCATCGACACCTCCCGCTTTCTGTGACCCAACAGAAATTACTGTCAACTCTCCTGACAGCCCCGCACATTGATCCCCTCTGTTGCCAAGACAACAAGGTGGCATTTGGACCGACACTTCTGTAAGTGAGTTCTGTAATCTGTTGAAGAGGATTTACCGTCTCTGGTTAATCAAACACCTTTAGAGATGGAGTGGAACTATTTCAGCCCAATCCAAACCCCGCAGGACATCACAGATCCGATTCCGAACACTAATCAGTTCACATGCTACCTGCAGATGTCTTTGCCTGGGATCATCAGAGATCAGAATCAGGACGTTCTGTGTATCTAATGGAGAGACAGTCCTCAGTGGACAGTGATGGAGAGGCAGTGTGGTTAATAAGGTTAATAAGATTCATTCCATGCAGCAATGCTTCACTACAAATGCACATTATAATCACTTTGTTTAACAGTGTCTTTTAAAATTGTACCACACACTTCATGAAGGTTCTTTAAGGATTAATAAGTAAAGGTGGTTCTATATAAAACCTTTCTGTTGTATCATAAAACATATCTTTAACCATCAGCTCTTCAGATTCTCGAAAGTGGTCCAAATAAAGTAAAAAAAATCAGTCCTTTTGTTATTTTTGTTATTTATGTATGTATCTGTATTGTCTCATCTCAGGACTTTTATTCTGAAATTTGAGCACTGTGTGAGCAAAGAGAGCAAACTGCCTTTCCCTTCTCATTTTACTCGCTGATCACTCATCACTCAATTCACAATTCTAAGAGTTTAATCTGTTGCTTCAGTTATGTCTGAGTGTGTGTGTGTGTGTGTGTGTGTGTGTGTGTGTGTGTGTGTGTGTGTGTGTGTGTGTGTTTGAGGTGAAGCAGCATGCACAGCAGATTTTGGTCTACCATTGGTCAACTATATTTATACTATGGTACTATAAGTAATAAACATGTAATGGGTCAGATTTAATTTGCATATTATTTAATAACCTGCAACCAGACCATCACAACGGGACTCTCTGTGCAATAACAGTTTTTTTTTTCAAGTGCAATAATAATGTGCAATAGCGCCTCCTACAGGACCCTCTTCTCATGCACTATTATCTATATTGTATATTGTTATATAGTCTCTATATTATATATGCTTTATATTTATATAGTGTTTTTTAGTGTTTAGTGCCTCTTACTAAATTAGTGCCTCTTACTAGATCCTCCCAAGGGATCAATAAAGTTCTATTCTATTCTATTCTATTCTATTCTATTCTATTCTATTCTATTCTATAACCTGCTGCCCTAATTTATGCTGATCACTGATGTCACATCCACTGAAACACACGGGAATGAAGAGTAGTTTGTTTATTAAATGTAGGATCAGCAGAAGAGCAGTCGATACACAGAAAACCCCAAACAAACCCGTCAGGGGTTGAAAGCAGACAGAGAAAGAGACTCAGCCAAAAGTAGAAAACAAGCGGGACTCGTTAAGGAAAGGACAGAACCCACGAGAACCGGGTTGGTGTGCTTTGAGTTGTCCAGGTCACCACTTCACAAAGAGCCCTGATCTGACTGGGGTTCTAACAAACACAGCTGATGAGGAACAGGTGGATACAGTGGATGTCCAGGAGATGATGATCAGGGGATGCTGATTGGTTAGAAAGCAGAGGAGTTTGAGGAAGGGGCTGCGAAGTGTGGCAATAAGCAACCAGTTAACTGTTCGTTTTTGGCTTGATATGTAAAGTTGAATTGTCTCGAACAAATGTCGATATAGAACCTGATATAATGTTTTGTGGATATGCCTGTAACGGGCAACTCTCGGCTCTTAAAGTTAGAAAGATGCTGTAAAATCTGTCTATTTTGAAGGTTAAACTTTAGAACTCAAATGTCTTCATCAAACATTTACTTGCCTCCTAAAAAAAACACTTTATATCTCAGAGCTCCTGTTGGAAATCGATTATCCAGAGTGATCTGAAAATGTAATAATTTAGATGAATTATTAATGATGAATAGATTGACAGTATAATACATTCTTCAACCACTTGGCAGTTTTACAAAAATGTTTATTATTTATGTATGTATTCATATTTTTCCTTCACAGGACTTTTATTATGAAATCTCTACAACTTTTTATGTATAAACTATACACTGATCAACCATAACATTATGACCACCTCCTTGATTCTAACCACTCTGTTCATTATGTTACACTGGTACGAGTGGATCAGACGCAGCAGTGCTGCTGGAGTGTTTAAACCCCTCAGTGTCACTGCTGGACCGAGAACAGTCCACCAACCAGAAACGTCCAGCCGACAGCGTCCTGTGGGCAGCGTCCTGTGGGCAGCGTCCTGTGAGCACTGATGAAGGACTGGAGGACGACCAACACAAACTGTGCAGAAACAGATGAGCTTCTGTCTCTGACTTTACATCTACAAGGTGGAGACACTCGGAAGGAGTGTCTGATAGAGTGGACAGTGAGTGGACACAGGGTTTAAACACTCCAGCAGCACTGCTGCGTCTGATCCACTCGTACCAGCACCACACACTAACACACCACCACCATGTCAGTGTGACTGCAGTGCTGAGAATGACCCACCACCCACATCATATCTGCTCTGTGGTGGTCCTGTGGGGTCCTGATCATTGAAGATCAGGGTGAAAGGAGGAGAAGAAAGTCTGCAGAATGGACTTAACTTAGCATTGTTTTCTTTGTCATGGGAATCACTGATGAATATGAGGTGATAAGATGGAATCTGATTAATCCCATTTCTCATCGGTTCAGCTGTTAATATGTGGCAATAATTAACACCTTGTAATGTAATTCCACCTCAAAGTCTTGGATTATTTATGATGCACCATTCCTGCGAAAATCAGTTTCCTTTTTTAGCAGATCAGGACGTGGAGATGTTCGGTGGTGATGAGACTAAATTAGAGTTTTACCTTTTACCTGAAGTCACAGTGTTTATTCCCTCTCAAACAGACTCTGTTCCCATTCTAATCAGCAGTCCAGAGGCAGGTAAGACGGATTGTGCTTTTACTTTATAATGAAAGACGACTTTATCTAACATCTGTGTTTATTGCAGCTACATATCCATATAAAATCATCTAATGGCTATTTGAATACAGATGCTGTCACCGTGACCTATTTAAATTGTTTTTCTTTAGATGAGATTAAACATGCGTTCCATATCAGTCGGCAGCGTCTGTGCTGTAGTGAGTGTATGGATTAGCATTACTTATGAGGTTCTGCTGGTAAGAATAGATGGAAGCAGCCATACGTCCCTCTCCTGTCGTCTGAATGTCCACACCACCTTCAGGGTGAAAACAAGTCACACTGCTGTCGCAAACTGGAAGTAGTGTCACTGTGTCTTAAACCTACTGCAGGATATTTTGCTCGTCCAGCAATAAAACAAACCCTAGTTTACAGTTTTCGTTACGTCCCCTAAAGAGTGAAGGACAGTCAAAGGACAGATCTGTGGCTTCAGGGCATCCACAGAGAGGAGGAGAATGATACCTGACCAGTCAAGATGTACATCTGTATCAAACACTTCATCACAGCTCAGTTTAGAACCCGAGCCCAATTGGTCTCACATGCCAGATTTTCAGGAGATCCTAGGCTCCTCAAATTTGTCTTCAGTTCAGATGTCAATATAAACAGATTTTACGTGTGTATGGATGTGACCATGTTTTGATCAAAAGTTACTTGCACCTACAAACAAAAATAACACTTTATGTCTTAGACATTCTGTTGGAAATGAATCATCCGGAGTGATTTTAAAATGCAAGAATGTTAATTAAATATTTATAGTGATTAATGTTTTTATATATCAGTATTATCCCTTCTAATGACTTTTATTATGAAATTTAAACACTCATTCTCCTCTGCAACCCAATGTCTGAGTAAGTGATTTCATCAGCCCCGCCCCCTCTCTCTGATCAGTCAGAGTCTGTGTGCAGGTTGATCATCAGCCCCGCCCCCTCTCTCTGATCAGTCAGAGTCTGTATGCTGGTTGATCATCAGCCCCGCCCCCTCTCTCTGATCAGTCAGAGTCTGTAAGCAGGTTGATCATCAGCCCCGCCCCCTCTCTCTGATCAGTCAGAGTCTGTATGCAGGTTGATCATCAGCCCCGCCCCCTCTCTCTGATCAGTCAGAGTCTGTATGCAGGTTGATCATCAGCCCCGCCCCCTCTCTCTGATCAGTCAGAGTCTGTATGCAGGTTGATCATCAGCCCCGCCCCCTCTCTCTGATCAGTCAGAGTCTGTATGCAGGTTGATCATGTTGGACAGAGCAGTAAACATGCACTGGAAGCTCTTTTGGTGTTCAAACTGGGATTTAATTCAGTTGGAAACCAGTGAACTTTCTGTTTTCTGATCTGAATTACTGACTGATAATTTCACACTATGACCAAAGTTTATATATCAGATATACAGAGCATTTAAACTTGAGAAAAAAGTTGAGAAAAACAAATTAATTTAAAAATGCATTTTGTTTCTTGAGGGAGCTCTAGGGTCAGTCGACTAAAAGACTCCTTCTATCTCTGTTTTTCTTCACACTCACTCGATGAAATGCTCTATTCAGATGACTGTATCAGACAAACAACATCTTAGCAGGCACGGGGAACAGGGGAGAAGAAAGGGGAAACTTATCACAAGCGACAGCTGCTCATACAATATACACCACTTGTTTGTTTAACTCCAGAGAACTGAGGACGGCCTCTGAACTCCCGCTCAACTCCTTCTGGCTTTGCTTTTGTGATGGCGCCCAAAGATCCGACGCTGCCTGTCTCTGTACTGTTCCAGCCCAAGGATCTCCTGACAGCTCCGCCACACGTTTTGTCTCCTCCTGGATGTAGTGGCTGAACGGTCGCAATCACGACCCTTTCTTATAATTATTCCACCGCTGGGCATTACCGAGGCTGGCATTAGCGGCTAAGTAAACAACAAGCTGTCAGCGTCTTGTGAAAAACATCACGCCGATTGCTCCCGCTGCTTTCTCCCCACACCCATAACCATGATGAATGCGACTGTTAGAACATTAATAGAACGTTTGGACCACTTCCATTTATGTTCCTTTCCCCCCTCCTCCTTCTCTATAAGATAATTGACCTGCTAGGCGACGCAAAGGTCAAGTCGAATCAATGCACGAATGAATTATTAATCAGGGTTTCCCATTTCTTTAAAAAGGATCAAATGACCTTTATGCAACATCAAATTGATCCTTGTTGTGTTGGCCGCTGGAGGAATACACAGTTTCTAAACTGCAGACTGAGACTGATTATGTGTTGTTTTGTCTCCAGTGCTGGAAAAAAAAACGTGTTGCACCATGCAAGAAGGATCTATGACTTCTGTATCAATTCATTACCATTACAGTAGAAATAATGCACCACTAAGGATGATACACGTATGTTTACTGGGGAAAACTGTCCAACTATGGAGGTGTAGAAGTTCTGTATGGTATCCTGCAGCATATTTACTCATAGATTCTGCAGGTGGATCTGTAGATCCTGCATGCTCATAGGCTGCTGAAGCTGGTGTCCAGCTTCTCCCATAAATCTGGCAAACAGCCAATTCTGTGCGGGACAACCCTTCCTGTGCGGGAGCATTGTCCTGCTGAAAAATGCCAGTTGGAAGCCCTTCCATGAAAAATGGTTCCAAGAAAGACACTTTATATTAAAGATCATCATATATATGTATATATGTGTATATGTATATATGTATATGTATATATGTATATATGTGTATATGTATATATGTATACATGTATATATGCATATATATGCATATATATGTATATGTATATATATGTATATGTATATATGTATATATGTATATATATGTACATATATGTATATGTATATATGTAAATGCGTATATGTATATATGTAAATGTGTATATGTAAATGTGTATATGTATATATGTAAATGTGTATATGTAAATGTGTATATGTATATATGTAAATGTGTATATGTAAATGTGTATATGTATATATGTAAATGTATATATGTATATATGTATATGTATATATGTATATGTGTATATGTATATGTATATATGTATATATGTATATATGTATATGTATATATGTATATGTGTATATGTATATGTATATATGTATATGTGTATATGTATATGTATATGTATATATGTATATGTGTATATGTATATATGTATATATGTAGGCTGGCTTTTCTGTCATACTATGAAATGAAAAAAAGGGAAAAACAACTTTCTTCATTCTATAACACACGTTATTTCCTCACACAAGACAGACATATCACAGGTAACCCTGAGGACACTACAGACACTCCTGCCCTCCATTAAAATTGATCAAAGTTCTGCATTCTGCTGCATGTCTTGACCTTTCCACTGCAGTATCAACTGGCGGTCCATGCCTTCCAGTATAATCTACATGCTTATGCAGTTCATAGACATGGGGAATATGTCTTGGGAGCATGAGATGACTAAAATACATTAGCCAGGGGCTTGTTGAGAAAATAAAAAGCTGATGCTTAGAGAGAGAGAGAGAGAGAGTGTGTGTGTGTGTGTGTGTGTGTGTGTGTGTGTGTGTGTGTGTGTGTGTGTGTGTGTGTGTGTGAAATATTTTACATCACCTAGATCGATTCCACTGGCTCATCTAACCTGCTTCGCCCATCATACCATCACTCATCATACCGTCCCCTTTGTTTACTGGTTATACCAGAGATGCAGTTGCTCATTTAAGCTCATCGTTTAAGCTTCATGTGCTAGCTTAAACTCTGTTCTAATAATTATTTCTGACAATATACAGTTTGAATTCTTACATTTAAAAGTCAATGTCTTTGGCGTTGGCACCATCACTGGACCAGGTCTTGACATGTCTGGGCCTCATGCATCCTGCTGTGCATGGAAAGCACAGATTCAGCTAAATAATGGGACCAAACTGGTGGTGATGGGGAGGGACGGGGGGAAATGAAATGTCAGAGTCTGAAAAGTCAGCACTCAAAGGCGTAGCTCTTGATAGAACTTTCACTAAAGCTCTTGAAATTTCCAGTTCCACCTTAAATAGTGCAGAACCTACAGGAGGGAGAATGAAACTGTGCTGCTACTTCAAGGTGGAATTTCAGAAAATCACACACCAAACATTTAACACATTTTATATCAGATCCCGTAAATATATATGAACACACTGATCAGCCAAAACATTAGGACTTTAGGTTTCTACACTCACTCTGTCAGCTCCAGAAATGTCCTCTCTCATACTGTTTTCTAGAAAATCTACTTTTTTTAGTTTTTATATACAGTCCACTATATATTTACACTGTTCTTCATGTTGAACAGGCAATTCTTTATGTTTGTAACTGAATAAAAGGATTTGTTACAGATTGTTGAAGCATGCTCACCTCTTTTTATTGATTCATCCTCTTTAAGTCGGAAGGTTGTACCTGTTGGCTTTACTGCACACATGAAAGAAACATATGAGAATATGGAACTGTTATGGAAACACATCAACTAGAGGAACTACAACTGGAACGTCTGTGGGGATTTAGAAGTGGTGGCTCTGTTGCTTGGACTGCAGCTGGGATAGTGCTGCTCTTGCTGTGTCCTCTGCTATATGTTGGCCATATTTTGTTCTGTTGCACTGACGGTCCTAATGTCTTCAAAGATCCTTTATAAGACTTGACCATAAGCTTGGAAAAACCCAAGCTTTCCGAGCCGAAATGTGACGGCCATTCTTCGTATTGTCTTCTAAGTACAACTAAAAATGAAAAGTCTTGAACACGTTATGTTCTTATCCTCACCCGCTACAAAGCTTAGTTGAGGGGATGTATCTGAAAATCCCTTTCCAAACTTTCATTTCCACCCAAATCAAGTGGTGCAGCGCAGACAGGGGAATAACACGATAATGTGATTCACAGTGTTGTCTCTGGCCGGCAGAGGAAATAGCCCAGAATCCCTGCAACCATCGCAAGATCAGCGCACATCCCCGCCATTGCTGTAGAGCAAAGGCAAAGAGCAGCACGCAATACCGCCGGCTTGCTATCTGAATGAAAATCAGGGCCTCTCCTTTTATTGCCAAGGAGCCTTCAGGGAAATGTGAATGTTAGCGTTTTCATTTGACTGTTTTTTTTCTCTCCGTAGGGCTTCATTTTTTCCCTCCTTCCTTTCCTCGATGCTACTGTCTCTCAAAGGCAATAAGGTTCAGTGATACAGGTGAACCGACGAGATGGTATGAATACAGATATGATGCATTTGCAATTACATACCTCATTCGTCAATTATTGTAAGTGGCAGTGATGTGAGGAGGGGGGACGTAATGTTGCCATAACAGCGATATTCAACAGCTTCTGGTGATTTGTGCTTCCTGAGGAGTAACTGCAAAAGCCTCTGATTTGAGTAAAAGGCACAGCTCACGGGCATCCCCAAAGCAGTCGAGACTACGTGGGATCAATGACAGCTCAGAATATTAATCAATAATGTATTTGGCTCAAGCACTTCATTTCTGCTGGTTGACCTTGTACAAGAGTTGATTGGCGGATATCATAAAGCCCTAGCAGGCTTACATAGAATGACATTATGGTCTACTCCAGACACTATTCCTCAAAGTAATGTTTGATTGATTGCTGACAAATTGGACCAGCTTGCTCATAAAGAACTTCTTATGCCGTTCACATTGCGTGACTTACCTGAGACATATGAACTGAAAGTGCTGGTAAGCTTTCGAATCAGACTATTATATACATGGGTATTAACTGATTGCAATGGTGTCGTTATGGACTCACTCAGAATGGCAGTGGGTCATCTACAGTGACAAGTCCTGCTTGGTGAAGATGACCAATGATCGGTGTATGCTAGTTAGTATGCTACAGTCAGGACCAAGATCAACACATCCAGAAGGTCTGATGTCATGATGTGGCTGTAATTTTGTATCATGTCAGATCACCTTCGCTCTTCATTACAGACACTTTAACAGACCAACGTTACGTTAATGAGGTTCTGCAACCAGTGGTTCTACCTTTTCTGAACACACACTCCGGTGCTCTGTTCCAACAGGACGACGCTCGTCCACACACTGCTGCCGTCTCAAGATCTGGTCTGAAGACACTGATACTACGCTGTGGTCGGTCTCATCTCCAGACCTGTCCCTGATTGAAAATGTGTGGATGCTATTGGATGCTCCATCAACACTCCACCCCTACCACCATCTGCAGAACTGAGTGAGAACATTCAGCTGCATGAGATGGATCATCACAGCACACCATTAGGAACCTCTAAGCACTCCATGCAGAGGGAATGATTATTTATGACTCCCTCTGAGTCTTGAGCTAAACCCCGCCCCTCACCTGAGGCCCATTTCATCACCACACCTGCAACTCATGCAAGGACTGATTGGAACTCTTTATTAGGGTGTGAAGGTTCTGCGTGTACACCTGTAGCACAGCTCAATGTGGCTGGGGTTGTGGGTTCAGTTGCTTACCATGTTTGTGTGGGTTTCTTCCAGGTATTCTGGTTTCTTCCCACTTCTACCAACATTTTCATGATGGGTGAACAGGCCATGTTAAATTGCCCCAGGTGTGAATGAATGTGGTAACCCTGTGATAGACTGGTGTCCTTCTCCAGAGCGGTATTCCTGCCTTGCCCAATGATTCCATTTTGGCTCTGTATACATTCCAACCCTGACCAGGAAGAAGCAGAAGAGAAGATGGATGGTTTTAAGTGTGCACAACACACATAAAAGTCGCGGTCAGGACTGTGCCAAGGCCTTCCAATAGCCTAACGTTAGCAGTGACACTATTGTCATTTTTAGATTAAATAAACATTCATCAGACTGTCAGTAACATCTCCAGCATCCATTTCATCCCTTTCACGCTGATCTTCAACGGTCCAGGACCCCACCAGGACCACCCACAGAGCAGATATTATGTGGGTGGTGGGTCATTCTCAGCACTGCAGTCACACTGACATGGTGGTGGTGTGTTAGTGTGTGTTGCTGGTGCGAGTGGATCAGACACAGCAGTGCTGCTGGAGTGTTTAAACCCTGTGTCCACTCACTGTCCACTCTATCAGACACTCCTGCAGTGTCTCCACCTTCAACAGATGTAAAGTCAGAGACAGAAGCTCATCTGTTTCTGCACAGTTTGTGTTGGTGGGTCACTCTGGTCCTTCATCAGCGCTCACAGGACGCTGATGGTTGGAAATTTCTGTTTGGTGGACTGTTCTCAGCCCAGCAGTGACACTGAGGGGGTTAAGCACTCCAGCAGCACGGCTGTGTCTGATCAACTAAATCTCAACATTCTGCACCGCTGACACACCACCACCGCTGTCGGTGTGTGTAAGACAAGAGGGTCACAATGCTGTGTCTGATCGGTATATATTCATATATTCCCACGTTCACCATGGACACCTGATCTAGTGTTGCACCTGATGTCAACTTTAGATGTAGCTTATAATTCAGCCTTCAGGATTCAGATCAGACACAAGCAGGTGAACTGAAATGAAGAATCTTTGTTTTTGCTTCCATTTCAAGGTGAACTCGCACCCTTGCGGCAAACGCCTCACATAGATAAATTTTAAACAAACATCAAGTCAATACAAACATACATAAAACCCATTAATAATCTATGGACTAACTCTGCGGTCAATGCTTGTTCCATTTTATAATGGTGGAGGCAAAAGCAGCTCTATATAAAATATCACATCACTGTGTGCTGTACATTACCGATGGATAAATCTATTTGATGTATGGCTGAAAATCCCTCACCTCTTGCAGTGCACACCCACACACACACACACACACACACACACACACACACACACACACACACACACACACACAGACTTTAGAAAGATTTCGAATTTATCCGTTTCAGCGCACAAGTGCCGGCTGGCAGAAGCTGAGTAATGAAAAAGAAGCGTGCAGATCAGTATGAACGGAGTTCACTGGACCAAGAGAGTGGAGGCTGGGGCCGGCCTGCGATGCACGTATGCCCGCTCAGCCTCCTATTTATGGAAAATAAACGAGCTCGCCAACATTTTGGCAGCCGAATCCGAACTTCTCCTGCCCTGAACCCTCAGCTCTTTCTCGGGAAGAGACGTACTCTCTTGGAAGTAAAGGTCCCTAAATGGTTCTTGGCTTGAAGCAGATACTTTTAGGAAGAACACAGAGAACCATTGTATCATATGGTTGTTCTTTAAACTACAAAAATCTCTTCATAATTGATTTTAACTCTTAGAACTCAAGGCCAATTTTCATCGAATTATTTTCATACTTTTATTTTTTGTTTGTTTTTTTATATGTTTTTTAACCCTAACACCAACCTAAACTCAACTTAACCCTTATCTTACCCCCTAACCCCAAACCCCTAACCCTCTCCCTTTCCCTCCTAACCCTAAACCCGACCCTGTCCCTGAACTGAACCCGACCCAACCAAACACTAGACCCAACCATAACCACAGCAGAATGTAAAATGTGTACCTTTCTCTGTATGAAATAGTCCATTAATGCCTTTTCCGAAGCTCCACAGCATCCTGCGCTGACGCTGTGTTCTAGATTGTTCTTCCCAAAACAGTGCAGCCTCTAGAAAGGAGCTCAGTGTGAGTCATGATACAAACACGTTTGTGCAAATTGTGTAAAACTACAAAAAACTGACCTGCCTGTAAAATCTTATTTCATGAAAGTGAGGAAATGAATGATTTTGCTCTTTAAATAATCATCCATCCATTAGAGAACCAAAGGGGTTCTTCTATTACATCACTCAAAAGAGCCATTTCAGTGCATTTATTTTAAGGAATGCAGACTCTTTATGTGTATCTCCAAATGGAGCAAACTGGAAATAGTCAGCCATCTGCAGCAAACCCCGAAGGTGGTGAAGCAGTGGGCTGATAAATCACCCAGCAGCACTGGCCAGGCCCAAATCATATTCTTTTTCTCTCTGCCATGGACTACACGCCGTGAAAGAGTGGCCAAAATTACCCCGCCTTTGCGTATACACGTTTCGAGAGTGAGGGTCCCAAGCCAAATCACAGATGATGATGTTTCCCAATAAGTGTATTCTTCATCCTCCCTTTGGTCCAGGTGGGCTTTGCAGTGCGGGAGTTCCAGGACTTCATGCAAAATCTCCATACGGAGAGGCATCAGATGCGCTCCACATAGCGGCAAACACTGAGATGAATGATCGGATAGTGGGAATTACAGTAGGGAACCCGGCGCTGTGGTGGAATCAATCTTCGGATTGCCTAGTCCTCTCCTCCGGGGCCTCCAGCTTTACTCAAGTCACACCCTGATTGAGTAATTCCTCTATTTTTTCTTCCTTCCCCGCCCCAACAATTCTGGCAGAGTGAGGCAGGACCTCATTTCACAAGTGACCTTTTGCTCATTTTCAAATTATTGCACGCGCAAGAGAGGCTGAGAGTGTCTCTGATAAAGACTTGCGGCGACCCCTCCAAGCCATGCAGGGACCCAAGCACCTCTCTCCAGATAAAAGGATTTAGAAATGTGGGCAGAAGATACAGAAGCACCATTTAATGAGGAAAACTCTTCTTAATTGGAGGAGGTATAGAAAAATACTGCACATTTGATAAGAGGCTACTGAAATGAATTATCTGCACTCAAATAGATGAAGGAATTTCTGGAGTCAATATGAGGTAGCATTCATTCATGGCACACTGACCCTTAGAAGCGTATATTCAGCCTGGACATCAGATGAAATCTGGTTGGTCACGGAAGCGTCCTGTTTCTGTTTGGTATCCTGCAGCACATTTACCCACAGATGTTGCAGCTGGGCCTGTAGATCCTGCACACTCATAGGTTTGTGAAGCTGGCGTCCAGCTGCTCCCGTAAATGCTTGATTGGTGGAAGGATTCCTGGGAAACCTTTTCTGTGTGTGGGAGCATTATCCTGCTGAAGAATGTCAGTTGGAAGCCTGATGGGCTGATGATCAACCTGCATACAGACTCTGACTGATCAGAGAGAGGGGGCGGGGCTGATGATCAACCTGCATACAGACTCTGACTGATCAGAGAGAGGGGGCGGGGCTGATGATCAACCTGAATACAGACTCTGACTGATCACAGAGATTAATTAATTAACATATTTATTAAAATCATTGCATTTTCAGGTCAAACACACTCTGGATGATCAATTTCCAACAGGATTTCTGTGATATATCTTACAGTCTAATAAATACAAATAATTGCAGGATATCTTGAGAATAACAGTGTCTGAAATGTGTGACTCCTATCAGTACTTTTCTAATCTTTGGTGAATAAAAGTAAGTCAATCTATGAAAATCAAAAAGAGCTCTGAAGGTTAATGCATTAAAAAGCAGACAGATGCATTTTAAAGTCTTCGTGTTGGTACTGAAGCATCATCGTTTCTTCCTTTTTCTTATTGAAAAATGTGTTTGGGTTTATATTCAGATTTTGAATGTCTTGCAAATTCTGCTCTTGATAGATTCCTTCTATATGCCATGCTTCTTGAGGAAGTGAAGAAAGAGCAATTGATCACTCAGAGGAATACTCCAGCACTCAATGTCCAAATGTCATGGTCTCAAAGCGCACACACAAAGACTGCAGACTACTTATAGCTGCATCCGCTGTCACACAAAGAGAAGAGGCATTAGGAGGATGGTGTGGAGGAGCTTCTGATGTATTCCCCCACCATATGCTGCTGAACGGGCAGATTTGCAGGGTTGGGGGGATTTTTCTCAGTGGCACTTTGTTCATTAGAGCACATCCAGAGACGTGCTACTAGCTGGAATTTTCCCCCTTCCTTTTTTTCCCATTTTTTTTCCTCTTGAACTCGGGGTGTGTTCGGAGACAGAGATCAAAGCTCCATTTAAAATGCCCTGCAGGTTTACAGGCAACTGTGGGCAGAGCAGTTTTTACCAGGATGTGGAGACAGGGGGTTGGGGGAGGGCGTGGAGGGGTGGCAGAGAGTAAGGAGGGGGCAGAAAGCAAAAGGCAAGAGAGAGTGAGAGATGGAAAGATGGAGGGGGGGGTTACACGGGCTTGAAATGAAGGCTGGTCCCAGAGGACCACTGAAGAATGCATTTGACCTGTTGTGGCTCAGTCTGAAAGGCCAAAGTAGGAGACAGGTGTGGCTGTGGTCAGACAGGTGTGTCCCTATGCATCATCGACTACTGGCATAGCTGGATGGATGGATGGGTGGATGGATGGATGGATGGATGGGTGGATGGATGGATGGATGGATGGGTGGATGGATGGGTGGGTGGATGGATGGGTGGATGGATGGATGGATGGGTGGATGGGTGGATGGATGGGTGGATGGATGGATGGGTGGATGGATGGATGGGTGGATGGATGGATGGATGGATGGATGGGTGGATGGATGGGTGGATGGGTGGATGGATGGGTGGATGGATGGGTGAATGGATAGGTGCTGCAGCACATGAAGAAAAACTGTTTAGGTACACTGTTGCCCCCTAAGGGATAAACACAGTAAATAAACCCTAAATATACGTTGAGGTTCTCTTAAATGAGTTTTAAAGGTCCACTCCATCACCAGCAGAGATGTACCACCTTATAATCTGCCTCTTTAGTTTGGTACCTTTATCTGAGTACCAATGACCAGTGTAATATAAACTGATACACTGGCCTTCCTAATTCAAAAAGTGCTGCTGGAGTGTTTAAACCCTGTGTCCACTCACTGTCCACTCTATGAGACACTCCTACTTAGTTGGTCTACACACCACCAGTGCTGAGAATGACCCACCACCCACATCATATCTGCTCTGTGGTGGTCCTGTGGGGTCCTGATCATTGAAGATCAGGGTGAAAGGAGGAGAATAAAGTCTGCAGAGAAACAGATGAACTACAGTCTGAATTATAGAACCACAAAGATCTCCTGTGTGATCAGAGGAGCTGATAGAGTGGACAGAGAAAGATGTAGTAACAGTAATAACAGAAGTAATAACATTAATTGGCTACAATGGTACCTGTCAAAAATTAGACAAATGAGACAGCAAGTGGACGGCCAGTTCTTGAGGCTGATGTGTTGGCAGCAGAAGAAATAACAATCTATGGCACTGTACAAGAACCATATTGCAATGGATAGATGACTGGGTCAGATCATCTCCAAAATATCAGGTAGGTCTTGTGAGGTGTTCCTGGTATGCAGTGGTCAGTACCTACCAAAAGGTTTAAGTGAGGTGAACGAAAGACAGGGTCATGGATGTCTAAGACTCACTGATGCAAACTGAAAAAGCTTAAAGGATCTGCTGCTAATGTGGCAGATACTATAGGACACCTTCAGAGGTCAGACAGGTCAAAGCTTCCCAGATCAGACAGGCTGTATGGAATTGCAGTTCTGTAGTGAAGGAAGATGAAGGTGATCAGGATCAATAACTGATGATAACTGTAGTCTGATCTGATCAATATTTATTGATCTACTCATACAGAAGTGGTGTCTCTCAGGACGGCGTCGGGTTTAACGCAACACTCCAGACGTCTCTGCATGGAGGTGTAGAGGTTCCTAATGGTGGAACCTCTAAGTGATGATCCATCCCATGCAGCTTGAATGTTCTCCCTCAGTTCTGCAGATGGTGTGGTAGGGGTGGAGTGTTGATAGAGCGTCCAATAGCGTCCACACATTTTCAATCAGGGACAGGTCTGGAGATGAGGCCGACCACGGCGTAGGATCTGTGTCTTCAAGACCAGATCTTGAGACGGCAGCAGTGTGTGGACGAGCGTCGTCCTGTTGGAACAGAGCACCGGAGTGTGTGTTCAGAAAAGGTAGAACCACTGGTTGCAGAACCTCATTGACATAACATTGGTCTGTTGGTCAGATATCATATGAAACTGCACCCACCCCAACACCTTCTGGACATGTGACAACAGATTGCTCTTGGTCCTGACCACAGTCCCACCTTACAGATTCCACCATGACCAAAGTGGAACACTGAAGGTGACCCGGTGTTCAGTGACTCTCAGTCTGACTCAATGCCATTGCAGTTAGTTGATTCCTTCTGGGTGCAGCTATTTTTTTGATGATGAGTGTATAGATTTATGTTGTACTTCAAACTACAGTAAACAGCAGACAGCATGTACACATAAACATAATTACACACATTCACCTGCAAACCTACGCACGGTGCGAGACATCAGTGCAAAAATGCACAAAGACAATACAGTGGAGCCCAACCATCTCCGAGCTGTGCTGTGTGGGATGCGAGGTATTGTTTGAGAGGAAATCTGTCCTATTCTTCTTCCTGAGAGGCTGGGGGCATGCGAGCACGTTAGGGAGGAGGCATTGTGGTGTCTGCTGGCAGGAAAAAAAACAAGGGAAAAAATTCCCAACAGCGCTTCCAAGAACAGTGTGGTGGACCTGAACGTGGAGGCACACGGGCGTTATTAGACACCTGACACGATTTCAAGTGAAACGAAACAAATCAGCGGCTTGTAGTATCTATATATGAATGCAGTCGTGTGGGAATGATCGCAGCGTCCAAAGAGGGTGAAGAACGAAAACAGGAAATGACACCCCAATTATTTTTCAGTCGCTGAAGGGGATAAATTAAATCACGGGGCAGCTCGAGTTGTTGTGGATACGTGCTCGTCTGGGCGAGTGCTGTTCGTCTTTCGTCTTCTACCCAATGCGCTCTGATGTGAGGCAATTTAAACTCGGCCTACTTTAAAGAGAACGGTCTGGCTGCGACTGTAGCCAAGTTAATGCAGTACGTAGCTCAGAGGCACAGGCCTGACATGTTATTGACATCAACTCTCTTGAGTTCCCCCCTTCAGCCCCCAGCGCAGGAACTCTGAGCACCACAAGCAACCAGGGAAGTGGTGTGATGGGGTAGAATGATGGAGTGAAGTGGTGGTGGTGGTGGTGGTGGTGGGGGGACTCAACTACAGCTTATATAACCATCTCGTTTGATTAGCCACAAGCGAAGCCCCATGCCAGGGCCTCCTCGGACCCTTTCGTTCTCCTGTTCCATAATGTGCTTTTAATTAAGCCAAGCCACATGTATTTGGGAATTGAGCAATTTTCCTTTGAGCCGCCCAATGATTGTGCACGGCGAGGGGAGAGTAACTGTGCTTTTTCCCACGAATTTTCCCAGCTCGTCTACAGAGCCATGTGCAATTTTAATCTCCTCCCAAGACCCTGTCAAAAAATCACTGCCTTCACATTTCTGCTCATGTCTCCGAGTTCTGCATATTGTACCACCTTAAGGCCTTATTGTGCTTGATTGGTTACATTCATGTTTGAAGTTAATACAGTTTTCTGACTGATGACTGTTGGCTAAGCGGAAATTATCGAAGTGAAACACACAGGGTGAAGGCTGGAGTGTTAGTGGTAGTGAGACGTGTGAACACTGGGGTGGGTGGATTGATCCAGATATCAGTATTATCGATACCAAAGCTAGTATCAGAATCGGATCGATACTTTAATGTCCGTTTCTCTCCTCTACGTTCAGTATCTCCTTTCAGGTCTTGCAGGCACAACCTGCCCCCATTGTGCTGATTGAGATCTTCAGTGCAGCAGAAGTGTTTCTGTACCTTCTCCTGATCTGTGTCTCCATACAGTCCTGTCTCTGAGATCTACAGACGGTTCCTTAGACTTCATGTCTTGGTTTGTCTCTGACCTGCACTGTCTACTATCAGACCTCATATAAACAGGTGTGTCTTTACAAATCATGTCCAATCAACTGAATTGACCACAGGTGTCCAATCAAGCTGTAGAAACAACTGAAGGACGATCAGTGGAAACGAGATGCATCTGAGCTCAGTTTTGAGTTTCATAGCAAAGACTGTGAATATTATTATGTACATTATATTTTTGTCTTTTATTTTTAATACATTTCCAAAGATGTAAACAAACTTTTTTCATTTTGTCACATCACAGAATTTAAAGGGAAAAATGAATTGAATCCATTTTGGATTAAAGCTGTAAGATAACAAAATTTACATAAAGTGAAATGCTGTGAACGCTTTCCAGCATATAAATATATATATATATATAACTTTTTTCTATTTCTTTTTCTTTTTCTTTTCTTTTTTTTGCACCCTGACCCTACATCTCAAGCTAAATTCATCCATGCTAAAAGCTTTGCCATTACACTGCGAGCATCATGTGTCCTTTAACCGCAGAGACATCCGCTTGTTTAAAAATGGTCATTAATGGGAGTGCACTCCCAAGCCCATCTACTCCGGGCACCTAGCAGCCATTATATTCTCATCCCCAAAATGGCAGTGTTAATGATTAAAACACAGAGGGTAGGCAGAAGAGAACATTACCCACAGAGCCTCCTAGCTTCTCTCAAAGCACAAATGATGGGCGACGTGTACTTTAGCTTAACTGGTAAATGTCGCCCTGCTCAGAGTCCATTACTGCCAAATGATGTTGGGGATATGTCCAAGCATCAAGTGCCATGTGGGATCTGCTCTCCAATAAATACACGTGCAGGCTACAACAAATTTGGCCAAAGTTCCACTGGATGTCCAAAAGTCCAAAAGACAAATCATCTAATAAATTCGATACATTGATGACCGAGATGTTGACCAAATGTTCAAACACAGCTTACACAGTCTACAGAGAAAGGTATTGCCAGTAGGCTGGTATGGACAGCTTACGTTCATTAAGCCCATGTCCAGGGGCACTCGTGGTCTGGTGGTTACGGTTGCTGGTTCAATTCTCTGAACTGGCAGGACATGACTGAAGCGCCCTTCCCAGCTGTTCCCTGGACACTGCAGAGGTCCATTTCCTCTATGTGCAGTACAGTGGTCTATGAGTACATTTACGTTTACCTTCCTAGAGGGGCATAAAGCCCCCCAGCTCTCAGTGGAGAAGTGGAACTCCATATCAGAGCAACATCAAACACCTCTGGGTTTACATTCCAAAACCAACTGTCTGACATCAACACCTGACCTCACTAGTAGTTACAAAAGGATTTTCATATGATCTATAAACTTCATAAACAGGACTTTCTCCAGCAGTGTCACCCAGTGCCAAGGGCCAGGCCAAATCCAGTGTCTCCCAGTGCCAAGGGCCAGGCCAAAAATGAGCTTGATGTTTCTACAGGAGATTGTTTTAAGTGAGACAGTTAATAGATAATGGAGCTCAGAGTCCTTTTAAATCTGAAGATTTGTTTTTTTGCAGGTTGTTTTTGGTCCTTTTGTTGTTCTAACCTTAATGTCAGAACCCTGCTCATACAGAGCTGTGATAAACAGCACCAGCTGGCTCACAGACGAGGTTCTCAAAGAAAGCCTGACATAAGAGTGAGTCCTACACAAACTTCACCTTGCTGCAAAGGTGACACCGTTTTATGTCTTGACGTCCTTGGAGATCCTTGGAGAGACATAATGCTTGTTACGACCTACGGTTAAGTCGTCCAGGTAATTACCGGGGACATGTGTAAATAATGTCCTTTTTAAAACACATATTCAATACTGTCTAGACAGTTGTTTTAATTGAAACGCCACACCATTAGCAATTTATGTACAATTAATTCCAAATAGGTAATTATGTTCAATATGCTTTAAGGATGTGACATCGTAAGAGCCGCACAGTAATTATTCAGCGTCGAGACGAGACGATAAGGCCCATGCTTAGGAGAGTACAACATGTGCTAATGGGGATGCTGGGCTTGATCCTGTGGGTAATTTTATGTCATGAATTTCATATCTTTAGACCAACGTTCTTCCTGTTCGTTTAAGGCGGGTGAACGTCCGTCTCAGCTGAGCCCGTGTGATAGACTTTCTTCCCCTTAGACGCCTCCGAGACATTTCCTTAAGGAAAGCCCCTCATTGACAGGAACGTTGTTTAAAATTCATTGAGCCTCTTTACTTCTTTTTTTACAGCTTGATTACCCTAAAAGGCTTTGGGCTCGTAGACGTTCCTCTGTCAGAACTGCGTTCCTTTTTCCGGATGAATAAGAGGCGAGTCAAGATCGTTTTATTTCCACATTGATAAAATAATACAGTCATAATAGCCTCGATGCTCGACTGCAGCCCAAACAATAAATTCATGCGAGGGATTATTTGAGGCAAACGACATTTTCTCAGCTGTGCTGTTATTGATAATAACAGGGTCTTGGCCTTCGCTTTCATTTGTCAAAACTCCTTTAAATGCTTAAATGTAAATAATGTCGGTCCCGAGCCTCACGGGCGCCGGATGTGTGCGTCGTAACCTTTAACTATTTCGTTGAGAGCAAAGCAATCAGAAGCCTTGGCTTATGAAAGATTGCAATCCATTTCTATTACTTTACCTGCTCCATCGGCACAAAACCCTATTTGAATTGAACAGTGATGGTGTAACAGATGGTTTACCGACTACAGACAGATGACTGACCTTTCAGAAAGCACCTTGGCTTCCAAATCTTATTTTGTCCATTTTCCCCACTGACAGGATGACACTCCTGCTTAGGGAATAAAAAAAACTCCCAGTATGGTTTAGTTCACTGATTTACATGACGGGACAATGGGATTACCTGATGAATAATGAAATGTAGCTCAGGACACTCATGAATAACAAATCTAAGAGATGCCTTTGCATTGCATATCAGCTGTATTGAAATACCAGGCTTTTGAATAAATGTGGCACTTAAAGGTACAGATTTCCATAAAGTCTTGATGGAGTTTTTGGAGGAATGAATGCATTAAAGGCGAGACATGTAGAGGAGAAGGTTGCAGTGCAGACTGAGTTCAAGATGAAGGTGGATTACAAACAAACAAACAAAAACTCAACTTCAAGGTGATACATGGGACAGCAAGGGGTCAACGCTGTGATGTTACAACCAGGGCTCTGAACCAGCTCAGGTAGAATAAGTCCATGAGGACACCTTCATGAAGATTATGAACGTGTAGATTACACCTATCTTATTATTATGTGTCACACTGACATGGTGGTGGTGTGTTAGTGTGTGTTGCTGGTACAAGTGTATCAGACACAGCAGTGCTGCTGGAGTGTTTAAACCCTGTGTCCACTCACTGTCCACTCTATTAGACACTCCTACCGAGTGTCTCCACCTTGTAGATGTAAAGTCAGAGACAGAAGCTCATCTGTTTCTGCAGTTTGTGTTGGTCGTCCTCTAGTCCTTCATCAGTGCTCACAGGACGCTGCCCACAGGACGCTGCGCACAGGACGCTGTTCTCATGGGAGCATGAGAACAAGACTCATGGGATTACTGACGTGATGGTAGTCGTGAAGGTACCTACAGTAGTGACAGTGTTTCAGATGACACAGTAAAGTATGTTCTGGTGGATTCAGAAGTTCAGCTTTATTGAAAAGGAAAATACTGAACATGCATCTTCAGGTGATATCATCTACGTCTACGACCCTGTTGGAAGATAAACATTGAAACAAATTAACAGCAGCTACAAACTAATCATGAGTTACATTAAAGCAGCAGGTAAAAGTGGCCCAAATCCAATCTTTCTCATCAAACGTGACCCAGATGTGTCATTTGTGTGTGTAAACAGTGAAACACACACTGAATCTGACGTTTTCAATTACAATTTGGTTCCATTCTCACATGTGCTGTTAAAATCCCACATTTATTAGATTCACGGCAGCGAGACTCACCGAATTCAGTGCAACTTTTACATCAATCCAACTTGATTTTCCTCATAAATTGGAGGAGAAGGGAAGATCGGCCACATCAGTGAGGGAGCTGCGGTGGCAGGATAGTGAGATAGACATCATAGATATTTGGGGTGATGTCTCAACTGCTCTGTGATTCTAAAGAAATGAGTAAACAGGGCTGCAGGACGACGCGGCTGCAGCATCAAATCAAATATCAGTATATCTTTATGTCTTTACATCACACGCATCGGCTCTGAAAGAGGACGCCTCAACCTTCTACTGCATCACTAATGACACCAAGAACTACACAAGACGGCCGCGCAGGCAGCCGTGGTCTGGGGGTTCGGGAAGCAGCCTTGTGACTGGAAGGTCGCTGGTTTGATTCCCTGAACTGGCAGGACACGACTGAGATGCCCTTGAGCAAATCACTGAACCTGGCTGTTGGCCAGGTGCTGAGGATAGGGCTGCTCACTGTGTGTGTGTGTGTGTGTGTGTGTGTGTGTGTGTGAGCACCTTTAAAGGATTTATTAATGTACAATGTTGTTAGTAAACAACAGATCTGTTTATTGTTATGTATGAATCACAAACTCTGACGGTGATCACGAGATAAATACGCTCAGGACAGACTGGAGAAACAGTTGGGCTCCTTTGGGACGGAAACCACTTTTGGGATTTAGCTGTTTTTCGGAGGTGGTTTCCCCCTGAGAATCGTGATGGAATCAGCAGTCTTGAGGAAGTTCTTTCAGTTGTTTAGTTTTGGAAAAAAACGTGAATCACTTTTAAAAAATTCCATCTTTCTGACTTTAAGAAACAATAAAATAGAAATATGATTGTTTTCAGTCTCAATCGTGTTTTTAAATCAAGGAGAGGAAAATAAAATCTGGAATCATTCAATTCTGAGAATTATTGTGGAATATCTCTGATTTCTAAAACAAACACCTTCATCACATTAAATCTGCTGATTAATCGTCAGTTAATCGAGAGTCGCAGCTTGAAGAGCTGCTGCTGCACAAAGATGATCGACACGAATCGCGACTCGGAAACCAGAGACGTCCGTTTAAACAAAAGAGAGAATTCTAAACGTCTTCTGGAAGGTAAACCATCACGGGACGTTGATCCAGTCACCTGGAGTTATTCTACAAAACTAAACAATGAAAGAACTTCCTCCAGGAGTAGTGATTCCGTGATTTTTACCAGGGATTTAAGTACCATAACAGTATAAAGACAGAAGAGTGATTTCATTGGGTATTTTTCACATCGTATCATAGACTGTAGATATACAGGCTATGATTTTTTGTCCCAGCCCGAGTAAACAGGTGGTTCACTCAGAAACAGAGATTATTAAACATTAATATTAATTAACCTTTTTCTACAAAATTAAACAATTGAAAGAAATTCCAAATTCCATCATTTTTGCCGGAGGTTGTAGTTCAGATCTGCACTTTGTGGGCAGTTAAATGCTGTTTTCCATAAATCAGGATCAGAGTAACATATAGACATGATACACAGATCATAACACACTGAAGACTTATAACTATATAACCCTTAAAGTCTCATCACAGTCCGGTGAACTATGAGTCAGTAATTCAGCTAAAAACTGAACTAAATCCCAGTTTAAATATTAAAGCAGCTTCCAGTGCATGTTTACTGCTCTGTCCACGTGAACATGATCAACCTGCATACAGACTCTGACTGATCAGAGAGAGGGGGCGGGGCTGATGATCAACCTGCACACAGATTCTGACTGATCAGAGAGAGGGGGCGGGGCTGATGATCAACCTGCATACAGATTCTGACTGATCAGAGAGAGGGGGCGGGGCTGATGATCAACCTGCATACAGACTCTGAATGATCAGAGAGAGGGGGCGGGGCTAAAGCTCAACCTGCATGTGAGACATCTGAAGTGTTTTTTAGTCGTTAAAGTCTAAAAACTGTAAAACTGTAGGCAGAAGCAACATTTTGATTAAAAACAGCTCAGTATCTCCTGAAAATATCAATATCTAATATGTGTTACTGTCTCCTATAAATACTTTTCTAATTATTTAGTGAATAAAAGTACATAAAATATCCCACAGAACAGTCATAGGGTTCTGAGGGTGAAATCTGTGGGAGCAGATCTTTTCTGGAGAATGAACTGTGGATGAATGTCAGATCTAAACTGGACTTGGGCCACTTCTCCTGCTGCATGAAGTTTGGCAAGAACTCTTAAAACTAAAGGTTTCTGAATAGATTGTAGCTCATACGCATGGTTACACCGTTCAGACCCCGTGTTCTAATGTGGAACATGTCTGAACTTTATGACAGGTTCACTCTCAGACAGGAACCCCCACTGAAGGATTCCCTCTAATCTGACAGTGTATTGCAGGTGTCTTTACCGGAGGCAGTTAACCGAAGAGGCCCCTCAGATCCGTGGCTTCTTTCGCCATCTCTTCCTCTGATCTCCATTTGGTTGGAACATCTTCAGTCTCTTTGTCGTGCTTCTGGAGCTAAAAACAAGCAAAATAAGCCATGTTACTGACTTCATTATAATAACTGCTTCTGCTGCTCAGCATGGAAAGACAGAAGAACTGACAGTAAGCGGCGTCGTAACGATAGCTGCCACTTTTACATTTACAAGTCAGTGAAGTAGATAAAGTGTACGTTAAAAAGAACTTGTCCAAAGGTATCCAGACACCCAGCCAGTTTGTCAATTCAGCTGCTGTTAAGGTGCGTTCATTGAGGTGCAGCCATGTGTGAGATTAAGGTCACCATGCTCAATGCCAAGCATTACCTAGAGGGTATAAAGCTCCCAGGATGGAGCAGTGGAGCAGTGGAACTGTGTTCTCTGGAATGATGGAGCTCCATCCAGTACTTTTGGGATGAGTTAGAGCGGTAACCATTTAGGAGAATTTTAGGAGAAAGCCATCCTTGGAAGGGAGAGACATTTATTCCAACTCTTTTTAATGTCTTTGATTTCAGAAGAAACAAATATAAATATCAGTGGTGTAAGTTCATCAGCAGTTAAATGGCACAGATGCCCGCAGTATTGTTTTTAGATGGATCTCTATTTTACTGTGATCAGCATCTCAGGAGACGTGGACAGTAAATACACTGACCGTCCAAAAGACACGGATATCAGTATGTAAAGGAATTATGAAGGAATGTTCCTCAGGGCACCTGGAAATGCCCACAGTGAGATCATAACAAGACATGATGGGCATGATAGTGGGTCTATTTCTGAAGATGATTGTAGTTCCATGACTTTTGGTGTGTTGGTGTAAAATGGCTACATCATCTGTAACCACCACCACCATTTAGCAACTCCAGACCAAACTCATCCACTAATGGAATATAAAAAGTATTTTCCTCTCAAACATTTCATTTACTAAAGCAGGGCCTCCACCCTAAAGCAGGTCTAAAGCAGGGCCTCCACCCTAAAGCAGGGCCTCCACCATAAAACAGGTACTGCACCCTAAAGCAGGGCCTCCACCCTAAAGCAGGTCTAAAGCAGGGCCTCCACCCTAAAGCAGGGCCTCCACCCTAAAACAGGTACTGCACCCTAAAGCAGGGCCTCCACCCTAAAGCAGGTCTAAAGCAGGGCCTCCACCCTAAACCAGGGCCTCCACCCTAAAACAGGTACTGCACCCTAAAGCAGGGCCTCCACCCTAAAGCAGGTCTAAAGCAGGGCCTCCACCCTAAACCAGGGCCTCCACCCTAAAACAGGTACTGCACCCTAAAGCAGGGCCTCCACCCTAAAGCAGGTCTAAAGCAGGGCCTCCACCCTAAACCAGGGCCTCCACCCTAAAACAGGTACTGCACCCTAAAGCAGGGCCTCCACCCTAAAGCAGGTCCTCCACCCTAAAGCAGGGCCTCCACCCTAAAGCAGGTCTGAAGCAGGGCCTCCAGCCTAAATCAGGGCCTCCACCCTAAAGCAGGTCTAAATTAGGGCCTCTGCCCTAAAGCAGGTCCTGTTCCCTAAAGCAGGTCTGAAGCAGGGCCTCCACCCTAAAGAAGTGCCTCCATCCTAAAGCAGGTCTAAATCAGGGCCTCCACCCTAAAGCATGTCTGAAGCAGGGCCTCCACCCTAAAGCAGTGCTTCCATCCTAAAGCAGGTCTAAAGCAGGGCCTCTACCCTAAAGCAGGTCTAAAGCAGGGCCTCCACCCTAAAGCAGGGCCTCCACCCTAAAACAGGTACTGCACCCTAAAGCAGGGCCTCCACCCTAAAGCAGGGCCTCCACCCTAAAGCAGGTCCTGCACCCTAAAGCAGGTCTGAAGCAGGGCTTCCACCCTAAAGCAGTGCCTCCATCCTAAAGCAGGTCTAAAGCAGGGCCTCCACCCTAAAGCAGGTCCTGTACCCTACAGCAGGTCTAAAGCAGGGCCTCCACCAATTTGTTCTGATCTGTTCCAGTTCTCAACACTTAGGTGGGCCTTACGGCCTGGTTTGAGAACCACTACTTTGAAGAACCATCAAGTGAACAGTTCTTGAAGGGATCAAATATGATTCTTCTTTAAAGAACACATTGGTATCTTCATTTTACAGAATCCACAGTAAACCGAGAGTTTGCAGTAAGACGTTCGGTCTACACGCTGAAGCTGAAATGTTTTCCATCCAAGACATTTACGGAGATAACTTCATTTCTGTTTCTCGCGCTCCAGCAGGTCTCGTTCTGTGTTTGTTTTTATTTGGGATCTGAAAGTGAATTGTTTAAGACCTAACGAGCACCTGGACGCACACGGGACACAGTCAGATTTCCTCTCTCTGTCTCACTTTCTCTCGTTCTCTCTCTCGGCTACGTCTCAAAGCTTCAAACAAACAGCGCTGCCTTGTTTCCACCGAAACCATCACACAGAGTTAGAGTCTCCACCGTTTACCCTAAAGGACATCTCCGTGCGTTCCAGAAGATGACATTTGCGGCGGAGGAGCGTTTTTAGGCGGGGGTGGGCTGTAGTTAGCGATTTGCTCTGCGAGCCAGTAAACCTGAACTGAAAAGAAGTCTGCTGGCCTCAGATGATTTCATGAGACACTTCAAGAACAGCGAATGTGCATCAGTATCGTATTTTGCTCTAAGTGCAGGATCGGGGGAAGGGGAGGTTCCTGGAAAAGAGGGAGCCGCTGCGAGCCCAACGGTCCGAAAGGACCTCGAAATAAAGCCCGACGTCAGCTCGGATTTGCAGGGAGACGACCTACTGAAGAGGCTGTCGTATCCCAGCGCCATTATATTTAGATCAGTTTGGAAATAAAGTATGAAATCATAGCTTGTGACAACACCAGCTACTCCGTTTAAAGAGCATCAGATCGTTTTCCTCTGAAGTTCACAACGGCCATGTTTTTCATGTCTGCTGCTACAAATCGATATCAAGTTATTTTCTCTTTGTTCTCAACACACATCTCAACACGGTCATTATTTAAATGATTGAAATCCCTACAAGGCCGGTTTTAATGATGCATATAGCCTGAGTAAGTTAACACGGATCCATTTAAAAGACATTTAGCTGGGCTTTCAATGCCCAAGTGTTGATAATGGAATATAATTTGCTGTCACATAGTGGAGTTAAGATCAAACCTGGCCCTCAGGGTGATGGGGCCACGCACTTAAAGCACTTCTATGGTCCAGCTCAGTGGGCTGGATGATATTTTTACATATATAATCCATCTATTCGTTCTAGCTAATATCACATTCTGAATACATGCAGGAGTGTTTGTTCTGTTCTGATGCACAATGCATTCAACACAGCGCTTTTATGCTAATGGGCCAAAAGTGTGGACCACTGGTTTGCGTTCTCAACAACTGATTCCAAAAAGGCCACTTCTGGTGCCTTAAGCTCATGATCCCAGACCACATTTGTGGGATTTGCATAGTTAAATCTGTCTTCATTTCAGATGTAAAAATCAACATTGTTTTAACATTGGGCCATGTTTTAATCGAAAACATAAAACAATAAAAAACACTTTATAATTTTCACAATTTATTCCAAATGACTAGATTAACGAGGATATTTATAATAATATTTGATTCAATGGTTCAAATAAAATAAAAGACACCTGAATGTCCTTAATTATTTGGAATTTATGTATCAGTTTTATCCCTTCTCAGGACTTTTATTCTGAAATGTGCAAATAAAGAGAGCAAACAGCCCCTCCCTTCTCATTTTCCTCTGTAACCCTCTCTCTGATCAGTCAGAGTCTGTATGGAGGTTGATCATCAGCCCCGCCCCCTCTCTCTGATCAGTCAGAGTCTGTATGGAGGTTGATCATCAGCCCCGCCCCCTCTCTCTGATCAGTCAGAGTCTGTGTGCATGTTGATCATGTTCACGTGGACAGAGCAGTAAACATGCACTGGATGCTCCTTTGATGTGTATCATGTCTGTAGGTTACTCTGTTCCTGAGATATGAAGAATATGACACGTAACTGCGTATGTTCAGAATTAATGTCCCGAGAAGTGATGATAAACATACAACAGATAAAGGATTCCTGAGATATAAAGTGCTTTAGGCTGTAAAATGGTCAAATTCACAGAAAAATCTCAATTCTAATGATATTTACATCTCAAATGAACACATTTCAGTGGTCTATGACGTGTCTGGTATGTGTGACCTATAAATTATATATTTAAAAGAACATCAAACTCTGAAAACATCCCACAGGACTGGCCTGGAGTTCTGAAGGTTAAGAATGCCAGCAGTTTGGAAATAAACAAGCTCTAAAAACAGCATTCTGGGGAATAAAAATCTGTTTGCTTTAATCTTTAGTTATGATCGTTCTCGTATGCACCACCAGACCCCACCAAAACCCTGTGATTGTTTTACTTTGGAGCACAAGAAACTAGATCAGAAAAAGTGCTGTGAAATGCTGACATTTAATGAAACTGAGAATCAATATTTGCCCTTTAAACTGAAACAAGCAAACGTGAGACATCAGACAGCGCAGTATTTTACTGCTTCGTTAAAACGGGTAAATACGGAGTGAAAACAGGATCACACCCAGCTGAGAGCCAACGTTCTACCATTTCAGCAGAGCATAAGACGCTGGTTCTGAATCACAATCAGACCCTTCATCTTACAGTGGTTTCTGCTGCTGAATTTGATGATTTCTAAACGGAACTGAACCTTTTTAGGTACTAGAATAATCTTAACATCTAGACAGAAGAGTCTATTAGACCAGACGGAGGGTTTAAACACTCCAGCAGCACTGCTGCGTCTGACCCACTTATACCACACATTCACGTTCTGCCATTTCTGACGCTCTTATCCAGAACGAGGTTGAGAACCCCTGACCTAGAGCACTGTGTGGCCTGATGTTTAGGGAACCAGCCTTATGACTGGAAGGTTCCCTGAAATAGCGGGACATGACCGAAGTGACCACTTAACTCCCCAGCTGCTCCTCAGGATCCGTGAATAGGGCTGCCCACCACTCGGGGCACATGTGCTCACTGCCCCTGTGTGTGTGTGTGTGTGTGTGTGTGTGTGTGTGTGTGTGTGTGTGTGTGTGTGTGTGTGTGTGTGTGTGGACAGTGGATCTATGTGCACCAAGGGTGTAGATTTAGCATGGATGGATTAATGCGTCCCCACCAATATCCATTGAATTGTCCCCACCAATGTTAAGAGTAAATCTATGCCACTGATGTGCACTTATGCTCACACTTATGCTCACACTTATGCTCACACTTATGCTCACACTTATGCTCACGATAGTCTGAAGGGTTGCTTAGTGATTTCCTGAGAGTCCATTGGCCGGTTTCACTCAAAACAGCAACAGAGACACAAATTCACCAGTTACAGATGAGAGACTTCTTAAACGTCGGTCATATGTTTGTAACTCCAAATGTGAGTCACTTACAATCTGCAGATGAATTTCGATTGAAGAGACCCTACAGATCCAGGAAATGTTAGAACCATAGTTCTGTGCTGTATTTTTCCAAAGATATTAACAGAAACATCGAATTTGACACACTGGCGAATTTGCCGACCCAGAGGGTTTTACGGCGTTCGGGCTGGAAATTACCTTAACAAACAAATAAAAAGTAAAGTGACATGACAGCCGCGTTAAAGAGCTGTCTCTTCGAATTGTCCTCAAATCTATGGCTCCAGAGATCCAGTATCTGAATGGTCCTTCTCAACTGGTGGGCTCAAGTAGGCTCTTTGGTCAGAGGCACTTCAGCAGAAGAAAATCCCAGCTGTGCCCATGTGACCACAGCAGCTGCTGCGTCTCTGCGGGCAGCAGGGCTGAGGGAGAAGCTTGAGCACGTGTCTCCTACACCAAGAGCTGTCCAGATGTCTAAACAGCCTTCTTCATACTGCTCTCCCTCAGGGCATCCGAAAAGCTCCTCAGCCTGGTCCTCCCAATGCACACAGCTCCGGAGATTCTGCTGTTCCAGCCTGTGACGGATTCAGCTCCACACAGACTGCGTCTACAAGCAAAAGTTTGGTCACCCCAACATTTTGAACCCTTAGAACCTGAGATCTGCATTTCACACACAGTTACACACAGGTTTCACTGTTTACAACTGAATTAAATCCCAGTTTAAACACTAAAGGAGCTTCCAGTGCATGTTTACTGCTCTGTCCACGTGAACATGATCAACCTGCATACAGACTCTGACTGATCAGAGAGAGGGGGCGGGGCTGATGATCAACCTGCATACAGAAAATGAGAAGGGAGGGGCTGTTTGCTCTCTTTCTTTGCTCAAACAGTGTTTAAATTTCAGAATAAAAGACCTGAGACGGCATAATAATGATACATATTGAGGCTGTTTTAATTTTATAAAATACTGCCAAGTATTGAAGAACTTATTATTATAATTATATCTTTGTTAATAAAATCATTGCAAATAATTGATTTTAAAAATAGCATTTTCAGCTCAATATGCTCTGGATGATCAATTTCTAACAGGGTCTCTCAGACGTAAAGTGTTATTAGTCCTCATCAAAAAATGTAAACATGGTCAAATTCATACAAATATCTACATTCTGGTAACATTAACACCTCAAATGAAGATAAATTACAGTAGTCTAAGATCTCCTCACTATAACAGTGACTGTATTTATAATTTTCTAATTGGTGAAGAAAGGACCATCAAAGACCACCTTAGGTTGTTTTTGACAATGTCTCAGATGCTGATTAGCGAATCAGGCTTAGGACATATCACCAGCTGTGAGTAGAACCTGTCAATCAAATGCTTTACAGAGTCTCTGACTTTTCTAATACTCTCCAAACGTAAGCTGTCTTTAGATCTGAGGAAGAATGCAGGTGATGGCAGCAGAAGTTTTCTACAGTGCAGAATGTTAAGAACCGGTAGTTCAGGGGAATTGTGGAGGTCCGAGAGATCTGCTCATATGCTGGTAAGACAGGTAAACCAAAACCCCACGTGACAAATCTAGATCAAGTTGCCAGCATGAGAAATGACAAGTTCCAGACTTTTCTCCTGATTTCGGCGCTCACGACTTTAGGAGGGTGAAGCCAAGCACATGCCCCCTGCAGTCCATACCCTCAGCTTTCCAGTGGAACCATTAATTACAATTTGACTCTCATGGCTCTACCAGTAAGGTGGCTGCCACACTGCAGTTATGTATGCAGTCACATATTCGTACATGCATGAATATCCACGTGTGGCATGTGCAGGTTCTGAAATCTCTCCCTCCGGCTGGAGTTAACGTTTCAATTCATGCCTTCATTAAGTGCCACGTGTTAATGTAGAAGGAGGGACTGTAATGGGTTTGGGGGGCAGCTTCTTGACATTTAACATAGAACTGCAATAAATGGCAACATATCTCTGTTAACCAGCTGCCTCTTGAACTGCACATCTTGACTCCCTTTTAGCAGCCTGTGAGCGTGACTCCAGAGGACAGCCTACAATTATGAAGGAATATTCAGAAGACAGTGTTTCTTTTTCCCACATTGTACAACCACAGCCTTCGAAACACCAGCTTGGGAGCCTGTCTCAGCTCGTCCCTGCACAGTTTAAAGTTTTCCGAGATCATTCAGGCGAAGAAGGAGACGAGTTTCCAAGCAGGGTCACCGTGCTCACCATTCCTCTCACTGTTCCATATCCGTCCATATCCACTCCGACGTTGAGTGTACACTGAAACGTTACCAGAACAATCAACACGTTCTTTCTCATGACTGCTTCAATTTCAGCACAGAGAAGAACGTTACCTTGAGCAGATCTACCTTTGAGAAGCTGGGACAGGAGGTAGGATAAAGAGAAATGCCAAACAAAGTGTTATTATCGGACGCCTTCAGGGAGAACGGTTCCTAAGACCCCATTAAGTACAGCACCAAAGGTCATAAAGTTCCTCCAGGTGAAATGAGATGGTATGATGAAGGTAAGCGACACACAAACCCTACACTTTTACATAAAGGAGCTACAAAGAGTTTCGAACGAAGCCACAGAATAATTGCTCTTAGTTCCATTAAAGAACCCTCTTTTTTATAGATTGAAGGAGACTTTATTGTCTTTCGCAATAAACAAACAATAAAGAAACAGAAGCTCTTCTATGACATCAAAGAACCCTTTGCATCGTCTGTATTTATATGAATACAGACGTGAAACAAAGACGTTCAATATGCTTTCTACATTTTCAAGGACAGTTAGACGAGCAATGCTGATATACGATGCATTCAATATCAGTCTAACTGGATATTTTCCACACAAGCCAAAAACATTTAAACCTCGTTTGTTTCTTGTTTCCTGACAAATTACTAAACACTGTTTTGATCAAAAAGTTATTGCACCTACAATCTGTTTTTTTGAGCTGAAAGAGCAGGATTTTTGATGAGTTATTTGTAATGATTAGATTGACAGTGATCTTTATAATATGTTCTTCAAAAAAAATCCTTTATTTATTTTTTTGTTACTTGTGTATCAGTGTTAAACAGCCCCTCCCTTCTCATTTTCCTCTATAACCCAATAACAGAATCAGTGATGTTATTAGCCCCGCCCCCTCTCTCTGATCAGTCAGAGTCTGTATGCAGGTTGATCATCAGCCCCGCCCCCTCTCTCTGATCAGTCAGAGTCTGTATGCAGGTTGATCATCAGCCCCGCCCCCAGGTTGATCATGTTAATGTTGATCAGAGCAGTAAACATGCACTGGAAGCTCCTTTGGTCTTTAAACTGGGATTGAATTCATTTGGAGTGAATTTTAGTTGTTTTCTGAGCTGAATTACTCTCTGATTAATCATCACACTGTCACAAGAACATGATTGTAGAGGGTAATTATTGTAGTTTGTTATGGTATGTGTCTCATGTCTGTAGGTTACTCTGATCCTGAGTTATGAAACCTATGAACTGCCCAGAAAGTGTGGATCTCTGGTTCTAAGAGTTAATCAACTACAACTTGGAGGAAATCCTTTCAATTATTATCTGGAAAATCTCAAATCTCAAACTGTCTGCTAACTTTAACACCAAAAACATCACTAACTCTAACAAGAGCTCTGTAAAGAAAGTTCAGAGCTAGACAAAAGTTACCATGAGGCCTTTGAGAAGCTGAGAATTAATAACAGCGAGACAAAGTTGTTTTCCTGTCCATTATTATGGAATTCAAAAGACTTCCATGCAGTACAGCCTTATTCTCAGAGGTATATAATACAGAGAGGTGGTCCGTAGGTGGTCCTGGTCAAATGTCGTCTTATAAGGAAAATAGAAGGTACCAAAAAAACAAATGAAGGTTTTGAACATGTGTAATAATCTTCTCGGTGCAGAAGGACACAGATGGTTTTGCTGCTGGACTATGCTTTTGTCAGTTGGCAGTGCAAACATTAATTAACCCTGTCGCTGTGCATCTACTGCTGTTTTTATACATTTCACTGCTGTTTTCCTCCCAAATCACGTCCAAAGGTTCCAGGAATACATATCAACACCACGTCGAGGGGTCGTCACAGAAACGAGCAGGGCTCCAGCACCGTGTGAACATCAATAATCTCAATCATTCATTACATTTTCTGGCAGAATTAACATTATTCACGCGAGACTCGTGGTTATTACACAGCGCGAGTCTGTGCGCAGCTATTATGATTATACTGATGTTTGTGCTACACTGAGGTGTTGTGCTTCAGACAGTAGATGAGAGTAGATGTAAAGGCTCCTTCAAACTCATGAAAACAGGTTAACCGGCTTCATAATCTCAGGATCAGAGTAACCTACAGACATGACACACGTAACACACACTACTATGTCTCGTCATAGTGTGATGAATTATCAGACAGTAATTCAGCTCAGAAACCAGTTCAACTGAATTTAATCCCAGTTTAAAGACCAAAGGAGCTTTTTGTCCTGCTGAGCAGAAATAAACAAATTAAAAAATAAACACATTGTACATGTAAATACATTTTTGATCAAAAGAAATATCTGAATTCTCTTCATAGTTACGTCTCAAATAAAGATACATTTCAGGAAAAGTCATCTACAACTCAAAAGCAGGGCAGGGTTGGAAGGAGAAGCTTCTGTTCTCCTAAAACAACATTGCTGCAGTGTGATAAAGATCACATGCACAAACCAGAAGAGCACTGGAACAATGTTTGAGGACAGATCTTTAGGTTTAGAGCCTGTATGTTTACCTTCCATCTGTGAAACATGGTGGTGGTGGTATCATGGTTGGGACCTGTTTTGCTGCATGTTGGTCAGGATGTTTTGCCATAATTAATGGAACAAGGAATTCTATATATCCATAGATTCTACGTCAGAATGGAGCATAACTCTGACGAACACTCAGAACCTGAGATCTGCACTTTGAGATCAGCTACATGCCGTTTTTCTAGGCTTCATATTTCAGGATCTGATTTCTCCATCAAACCATCTAACCGTTATCTCATCTGTGACACATGGTGGTGGTGGTATGGTTTGGGCCTGTTTTGCTGCCTCTAAGCCAGGATGTTTTGTCATTATGAATGAATTCTATACGTCTGTATGTTGGAGAATAACTCCTACAGCATTTTTCTGTCTGCGGTAAACGTTCAGACTCCTCAGTCTACAGCATACCTGTCAATAAGGATGGGCTGGATTTTCCAGGGAATGGTTTATGACCACACTTGTTCAGTGAACCAACGTGTCACTCAGAATCAAGTGTAATGATAGTGTGTGTCAGACTCCTTATGTTATTTTACCAAACCTGTCTTCAAAAAAAAGGAAAGTGGGGCTGTGACGGCATGCAGAGGACGGGCAGATCCGCCGCTAATGGTTCCTTTCTCTTTTCAGAGGCTAGCTGACACCAGGTGCCACACAAGTCCCAAGCTGCCTACTCCTTCTTAAATGGTCACTGCACACTGACATCGCTGTCTGGTAGCATCCAGACTGGAGGGGGGGGGGGGTAGGGAGGGGGGGTTCTGAACAGATTGCTGCCACACGTTAGCTCCTGTCTCCCGCTAAGACAGAGGCCATCCTGATGGCATGTAAATACATTTCAGCAGCTGGTACAGTAATTACTCAGTAAAAATAATATTCCCCAGACTGTCAGAAAGAAGTGCCTCAGATGACAGCCTGTCAAAGTACGTGCATGCTTTCCGAATGGCTGATGAGGCTCCAGAGGTATTGTGATGCCGAATGGAGGCAGCGAGGGGAAAAAAATGCCCCATAATGGTGGGCGTTCCATCCGTGCACCATGCAACACCTGGGAATATTAGGATTCAAGCAAAAAGCATTCTGGTTAAAAGATATTCATTCCATTTATTTGTCCAAACTGGACAAAAATGTATTATAAGTTAACACTCAAGGGAGTGACAAGCTTATCAGACATGGGTACTGAACACACAACCATGTGAACAATAATCCATCACTGTAACTGAATCTAACCAAAGCAGGTTACACCACTGCCCTCTACATGGTAGACTGGGTTCGATCCCCGACCTGGCTGAGAACCGCAGGGTGAGTCCTTAACACCATTAAGATAAGTCTTAGTTCATTGGTTGAACCGTGGTAAAATGTGGCTGCAGGGTCCAACAGTGGCAGGTTAGCACTTTATCAGACATGGGTATTGAACCCAAAACCACGTGAACAACAACAATGTGCTCTGCCTAAATCTAACCAAACCAGAGGAGCCACCGCTGCCCTGAGTTTGGTGGTACAGCAAGTGACAACACTGTCTTCTACGAGGCAGACTGGGTTCGAGTCCCCAACTGGGTGAGAACTCCACAATATACCAATCCAAGACTTGTTCCACTTGCCCAGCTCTGTAACACAATACACAAATCATTCTGGATAAGAGTATCTACCAAATATAAGAATAAATATAAGAAAAAGAACGTCTGGAACCTCACAGCAGAACCCCAGGGGTAACAATTTTAATCATTCACTGCTTTACAGTTGCCCTTATAAAGCTGCCCTATTATGTTGCTTTATGGCTGCCCTTATAATGTAACACTTATGCACATCGATGCTCATAAGTCGTTATATATATTAAAAATATATATAGTAATTGCATTTCAGTGGTGTCAGATTTAGCCAGAATCTGGCAGTGTGCCATGGATGAGCTCATAATTATATTACTGACCCTTGAGCTACAACAATATTGTATATTAATCATGCTGCAATCTACTCCAGCACATCAAACTTTCATTTTGGCAGGCATTGACATAGAAACATGCCCATGTTAATCTATTCTCCTGCACACCGAAAGGACACACCACGGCACTGATACCACTTTTCCACGGCGGCTAAGAAGAAGGGCTTCCACAAAGTCAGGCCAGTGGAATAATATCCCATACTAAGAGACATTGGACTTGATTAACCCAATGTAACCCCATCTTCTTCTAAAGTGTCACAGCCCACTGGGGGTCGCGACCCTTCCTGAGTCAGATAGGACATGCTGGTATTAAGCAGTGACCCTCGGGGTGAGCAGCCATGATGATCCCCGTGCTGCCCTCTGCTAACTGTCTCCGAGATAACAGCAACAGTCGTTCTGTTCTGGTCACGGTCACGGGCGGTGTTAATCACGAACACCTGAATGTCTCTGCATGTTAAAGATTCATAACAAGGATGGAAATTGACTACTTGTTAAAAACTGCTGCTTGACCACATTATTATATTTATATATATGATGCTGAGAATGAGTCTCCACCCACATAACAGCTGCTCTGTGGTGGTCCTGTGGGGTCCTGATCGTTGAAGATCAGGGTGAAAGGAGGAGAATAAAGTCTGCAGAGAAACAGATGAACTACAGTCTGAATTATAGAACCACAAAGATCTCCTGTGTGATCAGAGGAGCTGATAGGATGGACAGTGAAATCATTATGATTTTTCATTTTGATTTGTGTTTCAATCATCAGTACTTGACCTACACTGACCTTGTCCTTTTCTCCCATGAAGCAATAAAAACAATCAACTCTTTAAAGAATTCATTAAAATTGATAATTTAATAATAACAGACTGTTGCACATTTGTGAACAGTACCTTACTGTCCCTGCAGGTAACACTTGTTTATGCTGTAACCATGGAAACAAAGACAGACAGGGGAGCAAATGTCAGCCCTGAAAGAAGAATGACATTTTGAAACCTGGAAAGTGAGTAATTTAATCATGTGCTCCTGTTGATCATGGAGTAGATATATTCAGCGGCGTTACTGTTTATACTGGGCATTTTTATTAAATCCTACAGTGTTATGGACAGACAGCAAACCGAAAAACTACACACACACACACATGATGTATCTTCACGAGTTAACTCTTCAAATCAAAGACCTGCACTGACGTCACTGACCAGATACTGGCTTATAGAGGAAAACGAGAAGGGAGGGGCTGTTCGCTCTCTGTCTTTGCTCACACAGTGTTCAAATTTCAGAATAAAAGTCCTGAGACGGGATAATACTGACACTCTAACGTTTGAGTACACTGATACTGACGAAGACAAAGGGAAGCGGACGTCGCAGGGTTTTGTGAAGAAACAAACTGAGGATATAAAAACAAAGAGGAAATCACTGATAATCACCAGGAAATGGACAATCAAACGCATTTCAACAAACAAACCGACATGATGACTACATAAACAAAAAGACCAACAAAGACTGACTGAAAACCAGGACCTTAAATACAAGGACAACCTGACAAACACCTGGGACTAGGGAACGAACGGGCAGGGTTACAAATGAGACACAGATGGCATTGGGTGGAGCAAGGGCGGAGACAGCACCAAAACAAAACATGTCCTCAGAAGTTCATGGGGATATAAGAGACGGAAGACAGAGGAGTAAACAGGACAGGACTGACACATGACAGATACATACATAAACAAAAATAATAAAGGACATTAAGGTTGTCTTTGTTCTATTTGGAAGAACTTATTATAAATGTCCTTGTCGATCTAATGGTTGTAAATAACTCAAAAAGTACTGCATTTTCAGCTCAATCTGGATGATCCCTCAGATTTCCGAGATGTAGCCTGACTGACTGTCTATTGGCCTCGGGTTCTAAAAGTTTCAGTCTGATTTAAGAACGGGATCCATTTTATAATTAATCATTTTCTTCACTAAAGAACCCTCAAAGAACCATTATTTAAAAGAACGTAGCATGTTCTCCGCCGTGCTTTTACGTATTCTTCCTTTCAAAGTGCATATTGCACAGAAATCCAGCTCACACCCCTGGACATTCCATTAAGATTTCATGACAGTGGGTTTTCTTCTCTTTCTTCTTCCATTACTTCTCCTTCATTACGCCAAAGTAAACATTACTAACAGTGCCGGCAATTTGCTGAGAACAACAATAACTTGTCAAAGAGAATTTATTATAACCCGTCTCACTGAATCAGCCTACAAACATGCCAACCTCCAGCGTGAGCAGGCTGGAATCTGGAGTAGGCACTGCTTTCAGACGTTCTTTCAGAGGTTCTCTCCTCTCTGACGAGTTTACAGATTACTCTGAGAATAATTAGAGACCCGTAAGAAAGGGGGAGGAGGTACAGTAGGGTCGAGGGGGAGCGGGGCAGACTTTCGGAGGAAGGGGATGAAATGTTGAACTTTTTAGTTCAATTAAACGCCATCAAACGGAATGTGAAAAGACTCTGACCACGTCACTAATTCATGTCTGTTTCCACATTCTCCTTTTTGATGAAAGGCCAGAAGCCCTCATGATTAAACCGTCCTGCTCCGTTCGCTGAATGATTAAAGGACCCATTTCAAACACCCTTACAGGACACTTTTATTAGCATTGTAGTTTATGTAAGTCACGCTGATGTGCATACGGCTGCTGGGAAGAGTCGTCGGCGTCAGAGAGCTGACCGTGTACAGTAAATGTCACAATGAAGCCAGTGTTCTCCAGATGTTCTTTTGTTCCCCTGGTCGGGACGTTCAAGCTCATAAGGATGGTAGAAGCACTCAGGAAACTGACCCTGAAATAAACCCTTCTATATTACGTCTGTACAGCATAGGGCTCGTACAGTAATCGTGGTCAGTCGAGGCAGCAGGGGTCAGTAGAGGCAGCATATCTGGAGGTCCTGGAGGCACCCTGTCCTGCACGTTTTAGTGGATTCACTGCTTTAATACACTCCCTGTATCTACAAAAGGGCTTATTCATGAGCTGATGAGTTGAATCAGGTGTGTACTAAAGCACTAAAACATGCAGGGCAGGGTTCTCCAGATGTTCTTCGGAGTGGACTCTGTTGGTACAGTAGAAGCACTCATGAAATCTGACCCTGAAGAAACATCTCTATAGTACGTCTGTACAGAACAGCATCCTGTTTATTAGGGCTCTTCCAGTAATCATGGTCAGAAGAGAAGGCAGGGGTCAACTCAGGCATATCCATAACCAGAAATAGAGAAACCTGCAGTCGAGGTCAGAACGGGAAACTAATAGTACTCTCCCGAAATTAGAGAACCGGAGAGTTAGGAAGATGGGCAGAAGAGGATTCTTAGATGAAACCCTTCTAAGGCAACAACAACTGATACACGTGTTTCTGCAGCAACGTGGATCAGAAGAAGCAAAAGAACTTGGGTGGAGGAAAGATGTTCTGAAGCAGCTGCACCCTTAAAAGAGTTCTGTGTGAATCCATATAACAGAGTTCAAATTTCATAATAAAAGTCCTGAGACAGTAAAATACTAATAAATACTGGGTTGTTTATTATTTTATTTATAAATACCCCCGTCAGTCTAATCATTACATTCATTTCATCTAAACACTCTGGATGATCAATTTCTGACTGAATATCTGAGAAACAAAGTGATTTTTAATCCTTATTAACTAAAACATTCTTTGCAGATTTTTAGTGAATCAGATTTTTTTTTTCTGTGGTCCTTTTTTAGATGAAATGTATTTTTGTGCCTGAAATTGATCATCCAGTGTTTTTGAGGTGAAAATTAACAGATTTTAATTCTTAATTTGTAATGATTAAATTTACAAGAATATTTATAATAATAAGTATATATATATATATATATATGCAGGTTGATCATCAGCCCCGCCCCCTCTCTGATCAGTCAGAGTCTGTATGCAGGTTGATCATCAGCCCCGCCCCCTCTCTCTGATCAGTCAGAGTCTGTATGCAGGTTGATCATGGTCACGTGGACAGAGCAGTAAACATGCACTGGAAGCTCCTCTGGTCTTTAAACTGGGATTTAATTAAATTAGTGTGTTATATATGTATCATTGTATGTATGTTACTCTGATCCTGAGTTATGAAGCCTAGAGAACAGCATGTGACTACCTGCAAAGTGTGGATCTCGGGTTCAAAGGGTTAGTTTCTATAAAATTATACAGCAAAAGCAACATTCCAGACAGGTATTCCCATAAAGAAGACATCTCAGATATTTCACCGTGAAAAGAAAAGCATCAAGAACCAGCCTCATCCGTGGGCTCCTCCACTAATGAACCTCACCTCCGTCTTTACCCATTAACGACTTCTTATACAAGCCTGTCTGCACGCATTCGTATCTGCGACATCTGGATGTTCCCTACCTAACCTGTGAAAAGCAGCACATTTGTGTATTTGAATTGAATTAATGGCATGAATCAGAAACCAGGCGACTTTAAAAACCCCATCAAGATTAATTACATTCTCACACATGCAAATCAATGCACTGAATTAGGGGGATGTTATGGCACCTTGTCAGAGCGTTCGTGATTCATAGGGGAGTGGAAGAGAGAGGAAAAAAAGAAGGCATGTCACCTTGTTTGATGTGCGAGAAGGAGCAGGTCGGCAGCAGGCAAATAACTGAGTCTGACGGTTCTCGGCTTTTAAATGCAAAAGAACACAAAAGGCATTTTAATGTGACTGCGAGCATGTGGTTGCATTAAGGATGGAAATGCACTGGCGTCTTGATGCAGGCGGGGGCCGAAGGAGAGAACTAACCTTTATCAAAGTGCTGACCTTCATCTTTTTTGCTTCGGTCATGGTCTCATCACCCTCTCCGTCTCCGGCATGCTTCATAATCTCTCTCTCTTTCTCTCTCAGTAACAGTAATGATTTTCACCTCACAAACTGTCATTTACTGTCGCAGTAAAGCCACCTATCAAAGGGACTGGATTAGGAAGACGGACAGACAACAAACGTGGCCTCGCCGTGCCCTCTCCCTCGCCGAGCAGGGGAGCTCGCTGCATTCTTTTTTTATCGGCACGGACGTTCTCCACCATCCGGCGGTAATTAAAGGCAGTGTAAAAAAGGTTGCTACACGAGGGAAGAGGGAACGCTTCGCTCTTCCTCGATAAACAGCAAAGCGTCTGTCACGGGCGCTCGAGAAATGGACTCTGTTGTGACAGAACAAAGAAGGGCTGAGGGACGAGGAGGGGCTTTTATCCTCTGAAATTCTTCCTTGTTTGACAGATTGCTGACGGACAAGGACAGAGGAGACATTAGTAGTGATTGCAAAGTTGGAATTACAGAAGATAAATCTCCAAGAAAGATAAACGAAAGAAGAAACTAAGGAACTGCTGTGACTGTGCTGGCTGGCAGCCAAATCTGCAGCAGATGAAGGGTGAAAGAGTATATATATATACTGTGTGTGTGTGTGTGTGTGTGTGTGTGTCTTATTTGTCCCTGCACAGGCCCACAGGCTGGTGACAGGGTCTCTCTGTGGACTTGTGGACAATCTGGTGTGTGTCACAACATCCAGCCACTTTCTCGCCCAGCAGAGACTAATTACTCAGCGTGACAACTCGTCTACCGCTTTGCACTTTTTTCCTGCCTTGCTTTCGCATACCGACGCAGACAGCTTCAGCTGGAGATGTACTGAGGGACTTAAGCAGACTGCTTGAAAGACGGGGTTGTTTTTTTTTTGCTGCCTTGTTTCTTTTCTGGCTTGTGTAAAGGTCCTTAAAGACGTACTCCAGCTTTCGAGAAGCAGATCTGTGTCCTCTGCCACTGTATCGTTCCACAGAGTACCACAGTCCATCATCTCAACTTCTGCCTGCTTTACACACTTTCAGGGACTGGTTCTTTAGGTTCTGTTTTGGTAATCACACACTTTACACACGTAAAGAGACTTCACAGTTCTTCCTTGGCACCAATGACAGAACCCAGGTTTACCTGTATTTGTATGTTTTAGAACCAGATGTTTCCAGAGCAACCAGATTCATACAGTTTTAGAAGTTTGGATCCAGAAGGTTCCAAAGGAAACCAAAAGTTTCCAGAGCAACATTAAGTAGTTAAGTAAGCAACTACAGTAGAAATAGAAGGTCCTAGAGGGAACCATGTCCTCCTGAGACACTGTGTCCTCATATAGGGACATTTCTGCTTCTCTACACCATTATATGTCATTTTTATAAAACATTGACCCTTTGGTCTCAAGACGATATAGATCCAGAAAGTTGTAGAGCAACACGAATCAAAGACAGTTCCTCTATGGAATTGCTGAAAGAACCTTTTGGTGTACCATTATTTTTAAGTTATAGAGCCAGACATTTCTAAAGCAACTAGAATCAGAAGGTTCCAAAGGAAACTATGTGGGATCTATAAAAGTGGTTCTCAATCCTGGTCCTGTCCATGTTTTAGAATGAGACAGATATGAAGGTAAAGGGAAGCTATATATGTTTAATCAATGATCAAGACCTTCTGTCTGGAGCCTGGCAAATTCACCCACACCACAAAGATCTCCACAGAAAAGCAATGCAGAACAGGACGCTGATGAGCAGCACGAGTCCAAGGTCATCATGTCCACCATGGAGAGTAGAATGCCTGTCTCCAGCATTGGGCCGTGGAACAGCAGAACTGAATGTGGAATGACTGAGCTCCACTTTACTGCTTACGCTGAGACTGCAGCAAAGCCAGGTCACATCGGTTAGTGATGGACGAGTTCTTCAAAATACTGTCTGAAACCTCAGAACTGCACTGTCTTCGTTCTTTCACAGTCCAAGAGAGAACAATCGGTCTTATTCACTCTGCATGGGGTGGTAGAATGGCTGTCCATCCCATCACTAACCAGCAGGGGGAACCGATTAGGGTTCTCCACTAAGCTGTCCAACAATATAGGGTTAACAGCACCCTACTGCTACTTGGTGCTTCATGGGACTCTGTGGAACCCTCTCAGTTTAAGATGGTGGGAACTGGCAAAGACGTAATTGGGAAAATAGAGTATATCGCAGTTCTATAAACCTTATAATATCAGCATTGTTATTATTTTAAACAGACTTCCATTCCACACAGTCGGAATACACCGCAAGACTGTGCTTCGCCTCCACTGTCCCTGTGGACTAACTCCAGGGCACTGACCCAGAATACTCGTATCTACGGCACGTGGTCTACAGGTGAAATGCTCGTATGGTGGTATGAATATGTAGTGCAGTCAGGCCCTCAGGGAATAAAAGGCATTGCTAAATTGTGTTGTCGGGAGTCGTTCCCGTGCCTCCATTAACCTCTTTTCCCTTTCGCCGGAATTTGCAGGCTGTGAAAGGACAACGCTCACCATAAACAGACCAACGCTGTAAGCGTGTGTGATCAGCTTTCCAGATGCAGAAGGTGATTATTTTTGAGAGCTTGTTCAGACTGCCATGCTTACCCAAAACAGTTGTGCCCTTGCCAATCAACACAGGAATTACCTTAGATTTGTTTCTAATAGAGCCCAAATCCCAAGATTGCCACTTGTTATGATGATTATGGAGGAAAACTAAGCATCACTATCAGGATTGACATTTGAGTTGGGTGTTAATTTAGCAATTACATGCCTGAATAGGCATTATGATAGAAACGTGGGATAAACACCAGATGTCTGGACAGATGAGGAACTCTGGGATGGGATCAGTGAATATCCACGGAAACTGTGGCTGCAATTCAAGCACATGGACAGACACACACACACACACACACACACACACACACACCGATAAGCATATCCACTGACATGCCAAAAGCCCTGGCATAGCAGTATGTAAATTGATCAGGCAGTGTTACCTCCAGGCACGGCTTGGGAATGTCCACACCTGTCCTCAGGTGTTACCTTGTGAGTGAGGCTGAACACTGTGCAAGCGAGACATGATAGTGGCTGACAAATGGACATTTATCCTTCCTTGGTCCACAGTCGACTCACGTCATAGAAGGCATTACCACCGACTGTGGACAGCGCAGCGGGTGACAATGTCCGTGAGCAGTGGTGTCTGTCTACGATTGTCTGGGCAAACAGAGAAGCGACCCCTGCTTCACATCCACATTCAATGCAGAAAGACCACGTGCAGTTCCCAGTGCAGCGTTCCAGAGCTTCCATGGCATGTGGCAGAAGTCACGGAACATAGAGTTCCTCTTTTCAGTGTATATACAGTGAACTTTGGTCCCACTTGGCTGTTTCTTTATTAAGAAGCAGTAACAAAAAATTATTTGGACGTCTGAAAGCACATCATTGCTTTCCAAACGATAACTTTAGAGGAGAAGCCAAAAAACGTCTTCAAGTAGAATAACAGGAATTAAGAGTCATTTTAGAGAAGTTCTAGTCATCTCAGGGGTGAAACTATGAGAAACCTAAAAACAAACCACAATGGACAACAACGTCAACTGTAATGAGAAATCAGGCCTGAGACGTAAACACTCACATTTCAAGTTTTGTAAATTCATAACAGTCACAGTGAGAAGTGCTCATATGGTCGGTGGTGGAGCATCGTTCCGTTCTGGTGAACTGTTTCCATAAATGTCCTCTTAAATATGTTACAGAACAGCAGAGGTTTAAGCAGAGGTTAGAGGGAAAATAAGAACTGCATTTCATTTGGATGCAGATTCCAATCCATCTGTTAAATGAACATCTCAGAAACACAGGCCTTCTGGAAAAATACTCCAATAACAGAAATGAAGAGACGTTTATCTATTACGGAAAGCGTTTTAACCTGGACTTCTGCCCAAAGCCCTCCTTTGGTTGAAGGTGCCCAAACCTTTGCATTAGACTGTAAATCTCGTCCCTCTCTCTATCTCTTGCTCTCTACCTCACTGTTTAATCAATAGAGCAGAGACAAGTGGAACTTAACGGAGAAACAGAGACCCTGCTGATAAAACAACGACAGGAGCACAAAGCGGTCAATAAAAGAAAGAAAACAGGACACAAATACAAACCCTCAACGCTCAGTCATGTGAGAAAGATGATTTATGATCAGTCTCTCGGTGCATATCACCAACAAAAGCAAATGAAGCAAAAACAAAATGCCGGAACAGCTGAAGCTGACATTTAACATGTGGGAACTGAAACTGGACGATACAGGGGCCAAAAGACTGACCTCTACTATTATTCCTGAGAAGGCTTCCTATCTGAATGAACAAAGGGACAAATATTAAAGCACAACAAGGTTCTCTCTTTCTCTCTCTGTCTTTTTCTCTCTCTTTCTTTCTTTTTCTCTATCTCTGTCTCTCTCTCTCTCTCTCTCTGTCTCTCTCTCTCTCTCTCTCTCTCTCTCCCTCTCTCTCTCTTTCTCTGTCTCTTTTTTTTCTCTCTCTCTGTCTCTCTCTCTCTCTCTCTCTCTCTCTTTCTCTCTCTCTCTCCCTCTCCCTGTCTCTCTCTCTCTCTCTCTCTCTCTCTCTGTCTCTCTCTCTGTCTCTCTCTCTGTCTCTCTCTCTCTCTCTCTCTCTCTCTCCTTTCTCTCTCTCTCTCCTCTCCCTGTCTCTCTCTCTGTCTCTCTCTCTGTCTCTCTCTCTCTGTCTCTCTCTCTGTCTCTCTCTCTCTCTCTCTCTCACTGAAGGGTTTAAACAGAATTTTTACACTGATTTTCTTTCAAATGTTTTGAAATGCAGGTATTTTGATTGACAACATCTTGTAAAGTGCTATAATGTAAATTTGATTTGAATTTGATTTGATTGAAGTAGATGAGGCACAAACAGAGCAGCCAATCAGATCAGAGATAATCTATTATAATATATGTATAAAACGTAGAGTAGCCTCCCTTTAATATGCCCACAGATTGGTCCAGGCGCCCATATTTAACACTTGTGTGGTGTCAGTAACTAGCGTTTAATGATGTACTGTACAGTGTCACACACTCTATCACTGCTCTACAGATAAGCGCTGCATTTAGCACACTGGGAGTGTGCCTCCTTCCCACTCTGAATTCCCATCCATCCACATTTGGGCAGGTTGGGCTGTGCTGAGTGAAACGGCAGAAAAGGTCACCTGTCTGTGCACTCAGAATAGCACACTCTGTCCTACTATGACCTATCACATGAACCACCGCTCATAAATATGAAGAGGAGACTGACATTTCTAAATTAAACATCCCAGCAGAAACAACTCTGCAGCATTTTACACAGCAGAGCAGAGAAAGCCAGCCACAAGTCTGCAGCTCGGCTTTACAACATTAATTAAGTAACAATTAAAACAGCTATACATCTGTTTAAGGTTTCACCGTCTCGGTTCCAGGCATGTTCTGTGCTCTGATGACATACCGATATGTTACAGTTACACACTTAACTCAGGATCAGAGTAACCTACTGACATAATACACATAACAAGACTCTGAGACTTACTGTGATCAGAGAGAGGGGCGGGGCTAATGATCAACCTACATACAGACTCTGACTGATCAGAGAGAGGGGGCGGGGCTGATGATCAACCTGCATACAGACTCTGACTGATCAGAGAGAGGCAGGCTGATGATCAACCTGCATACAGACTCTGACTGATCAGAGAGAGGGGCGGGCTGATGATCAACCATACAGACTCTGACTGATCAGAGAGGCGGGGCTGATGATCAGCCTGCATGCAGACTCTGACTGATCAGAGAGAGAAGTAGGGCTTGATGATCAACTGCACACAGACTCTGACTGATCAGAGAGAGAAATGGGGAGCTGATGATCAACACCATACAGACTCTGACCCAGTCAGAGAGGGGGCAGGAGCTGATGATCAACCTGCATACAGACTCTGACTGATCAGAGAGAGGGGGCGGGGCTGATGATCAACCTGCACACAGACTCTGACTGATCAGAGAGAGGGGGCGGGGCTGATGATCAACCTGCATACAGACTCTGATGAAGACAATTTAGAGGAGTGTAGGATCTCCTGAAAACAACAGTATCTGATATGTGTGACTGTCTCCTAGAAATGCTTTTCTTTTTAAGCAAATAAAAGTATGTCAACCTTCACAGATGTTTGACAAAACTGGTCTCAAGTTCTGAAGGTTAACCAGCATCACCAGCATGATGTGGCCAGGATTTCACAGGTTCAAAGTTCTATTTTACCCAAGAACACCCTGCATTTTATTCTCCTCCATGAAATAAAAATGATACCATAAAAAATCTGACAGAACATCAAGCTCTCATTAAGTATCTTATGTATTACTTTTTTGTGAGGGAGCTTTTAGAGGCATTAAGCTCATTGTCATCGCTGTGAACAGTTCAGCCTCAGTACGTTTCTCGAGTTTCAATTGATATCAGAGCACTCTGAAATGTTTTAGAGAACAGACTGGAGTGGAAAGAAACGCTGTAGATGTGAAGATGAGAAGTTTCAGTCTGAAATACAGTATGAAGCACTACTAAACTAAATTACCTCTGAATTACACTTCAGCAGACACCCTTCATCTCACAAAGAACTCTAGGCTTTGAAGGAGCTTTTACGTCTGCTTTAATTAAAGCATTCAAGTGACAATGATCAGTAGACCATTAAAAGTCCACCAGAACATTCTGCACAAACCAGCTTCAGAGAGAAAGCTAATGATCATTGATTTCGTTTATTCGTTTGTAAAACAATACGAGAAAACAAATTCCATCTCCTCTCAAAGGTCCCTTGGAATCTCACAGTGTGAAGGGATACCAATCAGCCCACTCAAACCAACATGGTCATATTTATCACACACACACACACACACACACACACACACACACACACACACACACACACACACACACACACACACACACACACTTAAGGCCCCTAGAAGACTCTGTTATCCTCCTTTCACCCTGATCTTCAATGATCAGGACCCCACAGGACCACCACAGAGCAGCTGTTATGTGGGTGGTGGGACCTCAGTTTCCTCAGTGGGTGGAGTCTCTTCTGGCCTCTTCTGTAAAGTGCAGTGGTGTCCAGTTTGGTGTTTAAATGAACATCCAGGTACTTATAAATGTCCTCTCTCAATGTCCATTGTTCACTGATTGTGGGGTGTGTCTGCACCTGCAGAAATCCAACCCCAGTTCTTTGGTCTTCTCAACATTTATCAGGAGATGGTTCTGCAGACACCAGTCCACAAAGTCCTGAATCAGTTCCCTGTACTCGCTGTCCTCCTCGTTATTTATGAAGACAATCGCAGAGTCATAAGATTATATAAAGTAAATATCCGTTTGTAATTCATATGATTTGATCTGCTTGTGGCAATTTCGTCTCACAGTAATTAGTATGAATCTATTTTCACTGACCTCAAAGAAAAGCAAACTGAGCTTCTACTTCAGAAGTACTTAATGATCGCTTATGGCAATTCTGTGACCCTGCAATTAGGTCCGGTGCATTTGTCTGGTCTTGCTTCAGCTGTCATGAAGGCTTTATGTTAAAGCTCCCTCTATAAGTAATTAATGTCACATAGAAAAGACTTAAAAGGCAGCATCAGAGCACAGCAGTGTGTGCTCGACTCATCACCGAGAGAAGCATTATTATGCCCTTTGACTATTACACAGAATATAAGATCAGGTTTTAATGTTTGCAAAATGATCAGCAATGTGCTTCTTTCCAGGGGGCATTTCAGATCTGATTAACAAGGTGTCCAATTTAACTTCAAATCCAACTTATAAATCATGTAACGAGCACTCAGACCAGCAGAACGAATAAATTAACGATACAGACGGACAGAGAGACGCATACGGCATTCACACAAACACTGATTCTCAATCAGAGATACGTAGATAATAAATAAATAACACAGCCCTTGTGCTGCTGCTAATTAACTGCCAGGAATCATGTCATTCTGGACTGCTTACAATGTAACGGAACTGACGGGCCTTGAACAGGAGTCAACGACTGACTCGGCACGGCATCGTATTCCGCTGACTCGCCTCACTCACTCGATTAAAGACACGTTTTTATTCTGTAGGTTTAACATTATTTGCCAAAAATACCCTTTACAAGCTGTTTTCTAGGCATCATAACTCAGGATCAAAGTCACCTACAGACACAATACACATAATATTACACTCCCAATATCAAACAAATACCAGTTAAAATGACAAAGGAGCTTCCAGTGAGTGATCAGAGAGAGGGGGTGGGGCTTATGATCAACCTGCATACAGACTCTGACTGATCAGAGAGAGGGGGCGGGGCTGATGATCAACCTGCATACAGACTCTGACTGATCAGAGAGAGGGGGTGGGGCTTATGATCAACCTGCATACAGACTCTGACTGATCAGAGAGAGGGGGTGGGGCTTATGATCAACCTGCATACAGACTCTGACTGATCAGAGAGAGGGGGCGGGGCTGATGATCAACCTGCATACAGACTCTGACTGATCAGAGAGAGGGGGTGGGGCTTATGATCAACCTGCATACAGACTCTGACTGATCAGAGAGAGGGGGCGGGGCTGATGAACAACCTGCAACCTGACAAACCCCTCCCTGTGGAAAAACCCTCTTGTGATGCCCCTGGTATGATGTTCCCAGTCACTGGATCTAAATACAGCACATTTAAAATGAGGGTTTTTTAAGGGTTCTTCAGTAAAGAAACTGGTTCTATATAGAAGAAGCACAATTAAAGAACCGTTTGCATGAATAAATGGACAGTATTGTAAGAGTTCTTCAGATTTGTGGAGAATGTGCTATAGAGGGTTCTATATAGGACCTTTTGGGAATGGTTCTATATGACACAAAAAGGGGTTCTACTGGAATTTCCTTCTATGATTAATAAAAGAATTCTGATTCTGATTTTGTATGTTGATACAAAGTCGAATTGTAATAAGAGAAGAACCCTCCACATTACATTCTTCATGATTCTGAAGAACCCTTTCATGATGCAAAGAACCTTTATTCATGCAAAGGGATCTGTGAGTGTTAGGGTTATACACAGAACCATTTTTTTTTACTGAAGAACCCTCATTTTCAGTGTGTACAGAACATCTTTCACGGTGTGGAATCTATTCCATAAAGGACTCATTTACTGAGTTTCTATTCTCTGTAAAAGTGCTAGAGTGTTAGAATTAGAACATCTGTTCTAATTGGCTGCCTATTTTGTGCCATATTGAAAAAGGCCTTTCAGACGGAAACACTCTTTATAACTTCAGCTCGAATCGGCGAAGCTTAAAAGCCACATGTAGAGTGAAGTGTCCTTTACAGTTTGCTCGTATCGCTTTGAAACCTTTTATTTCAATTTTTCAAAGGCCTTTAAAGATTGTTCAGAAGGAGTCAGAAACATACTGTCCCTGCAGATTACAGCCGGGCTTTGAAGTGTGTACTGACACTGTAATTACTGACAATAGAACTACACATTATTGTAATGTAGCCTTCAAAAGAGCAGAACTGCCTGATAAAACCGGTCGTTTTGCGCAGCTCCTGCAGCGTGCAATCACCATCATCATTATCACAATACATCGTTCTCAAAACAGCAGATTTAAAACCATACCAGCTGTACAGTTGGTGTTCACGAGGGAGACGTTAGGCAGCTGTTACTGTAATCTAGACCTTAAGTGTTCTAAAGGAGCACACAAGAAAGCTGGAGAACCTGTCCTTCACCAGACTCGGACCCGTACCTACGAGAGGCGCCGTTATTAACACCATACACTGCACAGGCCGGCTGTGCTGTGACAGGAGATATTACGATGTAAATAGCAGGTGAGCTTGTCGTTAGGCTTTACCTTCTCAGTCACCGCGTCAGAGTTGTCACGGCAGCTCGGGTCAAACACGGCCGGAGTGACAGCGTTATGACACATTAATTACACTGTCACTCAAGTGTTCAGAAACAGAGCCCAAATAAACACATCACAACCACAAGCAGGAACAATTTAGGTAAGAATACGGATCAACAGGGGCATTAGTGAAGTCTACACACACACACACACACACACACACACACACACACACACACACACACACACACACATATATATATATATATATATAGACACATATATATAGACACATATAATTATAAATATTTAATCATACTGTACTTTATACTTTTATATAACTAACATTCTACAGTTATGTAACTTTATCACACTGTAATTTATATTTTGTGTAACTGTATAACTGTAGTTTATACTGTAATTATGTAATTTGGTTTATAGCTATCATGCTGTAGTTAGTAAGGTTATGTAATCTTATCACGTTGTAGTTTTTACAGCTACATAACTGTTTATTAATGTAATTTACACTGTTCTGTATGTTCTCACAATGTAGCTCATACTGTAATGCTGTAAGGCAGACCACCATGTATATACTGTATATATATATATATATATATATAATTTACATATATCATATTTATAAATATGTATTATATTCATATTAGTTATATTTTATATTACTGAAGTCAATGTTATATATTGATCAGATTTTAGTTTATCATTACTTTGTATGATCATATACTTTATAGTTATAGGCTAATAGTTCATATTACATCATATATAATATACATAACACATTTTATATAAGCAGTAAAACCTTTTCAGGTCAGCGTTTACAGAGATTACAGTGTCACACACCATATCACGGCTTATCACCTCACTTTCGGCTGTATTAACACGTTTGCTAGAAACAAACTCACTGAGCTAAACTTGGCATTCGTTCATCTGCACGTCTTAAACCAGACCAGCATCATCTCAACAAACTGTCTCTTCAAGCCTAATTACTGTGTTACGTCCATTACAGCCCTCCAACAACAATATGCTTCCTGTAATCCTGTTTCAATTAGGACGCAGCAGCATTAATTAACAGACGTTCCAATAATGGAGTTTTGGTTTTCCGAAGAGATGCTGCTCAGGCATTTCCAACAGAGGAGGAGACTCGCCACGCCAGCCCCCAGTGCTCCTCCCTGACCGGTAATTGCCCCAGCAGGGTCTGAGACAATGCAAGTGTATAAAACTGTGTGTGTGAGTGAGTGTGTGTGTGTGTGTGTGTGTGTGTGTGTGTGTGTGTGTGTTTTGAGCTACTTATGTCCTCCACACTCACCTCTTTGTGAGGGGGTGGTTTTAATGATCTGTGTCTTTGTCTTCATTCTGGGGTAAAAAGGAGAGTAACCCGTCTTTGTTCAAGCCTTCAGAGCCATAAATGAGCCTCAGCTGCGTTTAAACATCAGAAGCTCGGCGGCTAAAAGGGTTTAAGAAAGGAAAATAAAAGACAATGCAATCCAGAATCTTTGTCTTGGTAATATTTCAGCGTAAGGAGTAATTAGCTTATCAGGAGCACATCATTCCAGGGTAACAGCTTATGAACTGTAGACAGCTGAGCTGTAAACCTGCGTCAGTCTGACAGTGGTGTTAATTCTGGAAAACTGGAATCAGCTCTAATCCATGGTTTTAATATTCCACAACATACAGTGCTTCGGGAATGTCAGTCACAGAACTTTAGAGGGTTATATGGACAGATGAATTGCAACCTGCAGCTATATCGAACCAAACACACCCCAAAACTCGTAAAACAAAAATGGACACTAGGGGGCAGTGAGCACACGTGCCCGGAGCAGTGCGCAGCTCTATCCACGGCGCCCGGGAAGCAGCTGGGGAGTTAAGTGTTGGGCTCAAGGGCACTTGAGTCATGTCCAGCCAGTTTAGGGATTCAAATTGGCAACCTTCCCTAACCACCAGACCACAACTGCCCCAAGCTACCTAGAGGACTGGACACTACCCTACATACGGATTAGACATTTCCTTCGTCCATTGGAATGTCCATTCCATATCCAAGCGTATTTTGATGAAGCAGGACGACCAACACAAACTGTGCAGAAACAGATGAGCTTCTGTCTCTGACTTTACATCTACAAGGTGGAGACACTCAGTAGGAGTGTCTGATAGAGTGGACAGTGAGTGGACACAGTGTTTAAACACTCCAGCAGCACTGCTGTGTCTGATCCACTCGTACCAGCAACACACACTAACACACCACCACCATGTCAGTGTGACTGCAGTGCTGAGAATGACCCACCACCCACATCATATCTGCTCTGTGGTGGTCCTCTGGTGGTCCTGTGGTGGTCCTGGGTGGTCAGTAACTGTCAGTAATCCAGTCAAATCCAGTGTTTATATGTGATGAGCTCAGATCAGAACTACATGAGTCAGGCAGTAATCAGAGTTCTACTTCACAACCAGCCAATCATCTCACAGAAGAATGAGAGTGTGGTGGGTGGAAGGCGGAGCTGATGCTGGTTTGATGTACTGGATTTTGCTGCGTGCTTGTTCATTAATCTGGAAGAGCTACAGCTCATCAGGAAGACTGCCTGACCCACAGAAACCTGATTACTGAGCTCCAATCCAGCTCAGTAATGGATCAGATTCTAGATCTCAGAAATCAGAGGGTGCTGTTTACACGACCACTTGAATAAACACCTAATTGAGAATTAAAATGGATTATTGAGGGCATGTAAACACTGTTACTGTAGGATTTCTGATGAAACCTTTAAAGGAGCCTGGAGAACCATGTTCAGACATCATCACTTCATTGGCCTCTCCTATAAACCCCACAGAGCTTCTCCTGCACACAGCATTAATATTGATTGTACACTAACTCATCTTCTGAGCTCTTTTGTGAGGAGTTAAGCCTCCACCTCGTACGATATTCTGAGATTTATTCATGCGTTTAGCTAAGCCCCGAACAAAGCATGAATATTTGAAACCAAAACAAAAAGCTCCCCTCGCGATCGCTGTCTTTCGTTGCCAAAGTGTGGCCAGTGTTCAGCGTGTGAGAGTGCGGCGTAGGCCAGCTGTTCAGACCCAATTCATATGGCTCTGAAACTGTTTAACGAAATGGGTCAATTACACTCTGCTTATGGTTTTTTCCCTCTGATTACAGAGACGGTCGAGACGGTCATCCTCCAGCTTTCCCAGAAGAAACAAGCCTCCATGAAGACATGCCAACAGCATTAGTCAGCTTTCTAAAGGACTGTCCAAAGGCAGGGTCACTGGGATGTTCTTCATTTAGTGGGGATTCAGGTGTTTTACCGGTTGGCATTTTTCATGTATAATGGAGCAGAACCGAGCCTTCAAAGGTCTAAAGAACCATTACTTGATGGAAAGAGTCTTTACCAATCAAACGGTTCTTCACACTCAAACATTACCTCTGAGTACACATCAGGGACATCGCCTGGTCTCAGCTTCTGAACTGTTCAAAGATCCCGCTGAAGCACCTTCATTATTAAGAGCACATTATACGGACAAAAGTACTGGGACACTTTCTCATTCAATGTTTCTTCCAAAGTCAAGGGAATTAAAACGACTTTATCCTGCTTTTGTTGGAGCAACTGTCTCTGCTGTTCAGACGATTTGATTGCACTCAGCAACAACACCCAGATAGCAATGAGTGTTTGGCATAAATCTGAGTCGTAAGTGCCAGAAGTAGCCCAGACTTAAATGCCATCTGCCCCTCTGGGGAGCTCCAGTGAGGTCAAGATGTTGGACGATCACCACCTCATCCCATCTCATTTCCATCCATTCCATATAGCACAGTTCCAGGATTTCAGAGCTGAATGGTGGAGAACTTTATTCCCTATATAGCTTCCAGTGCATGACTGATCAGAGAGAGGGGGCGGGGCTGACGCTCAACCTGCATACAGACTCTGACTGATCAGAGAGAGGGGGCGGGGCTGATGCTCAATCTGCATACAGACTCTGACTGATCAGAGAGAGGGGTGGGGCAATGACATCACTGACCCACATATTAGGTTATAAAGAAAAATGAGAAGGGAGGGGCTATTTCCTCTCTTTTTCAGAATAAAAGTCCTGTGAAGGGATAATATTGATACATAAACAATTAAAAATTATTCAGGTTGTTTGTTGTTGTTTTTTTGGACCTCTCTCGAGTACTTTGAAGAACTTTTATTATGAATATCCTAATCAATGCAAATAAAACATCTACATTTCAGCTCTGATCAGAAATACTCTGAATGATCAATTTCCAACAGTTTATCTGAGACATAAAGAGCTTAAATGTGATGTGAGTGAATATAACAGAGACCAATGATAAACATATCGGGCGACCAGCCAAACAGCCAAACAGCCAAACAGCCAAACAGCCGAACTATAAACACACTGGCAGCAGAGCTTTAAAATGAAACACCTGAAAACCCTCAACACGAAAACTAACACACACTGATCACGTCTCATGTCCATGACCTTCAGCCAGATGTTTGAAAGCTGTGAAAATTGCTACATCTCATGGTTGTTTTGCTCTCTGCTTCTCTTGGTAATGGGAGAATGTGTGTGTTTGTGTGGGTTCAACCTCTTTCAGCAGCAGCCTCGCTTGTGTAACATGTGAATCCCTGGTTATTTAATGTGATATTCAATATTTCAGTCCCTCAAACAATCCACACAAACAAGTCAGGGAGTGTGAGATACCAGCGTCTTTCTAAGTTTAAGCTTTGCCTTCCATGAAGCAGTGAGCAACTGAGCTACACGGCATGTCCAAAAGTTTGTGGACACCCTTGTAATGAATGCATTCAGTTATTTTATCTCTTAAAACCCTGAGATCTGGACTTTGTGGGCAGTTACATATTGTTTATTAGGCTTATAGTGAATATAATGGATTATCAGTCAGTAATTCAGCTCAGAAAACAGCTAGAACATTCACTGGTTTCCAACTGAATTAAATCCCAGTTTAAACACCAAAGGAGCTTCCAGTGCATGTTTACTGCTCTATGTGAACATGATCAACCTGCATACAGACTCTGACTGATCAGAGAGAGGGGGCGGGGCTGATGATCAACCTGCATACAGACTGTGACTGATCAGAGAGAGGGGGCGGGGCTGATGATCAACCTGCATACAGACTCTGACTGATCAGAGAGAGGGGGCGGGGTCGATGATCAACCTGCATACAGACTCTGACTGATCAGAGAGAGGGGGCGGGGCTGATGATCAACCTGCATACAGAATCTGACTGATCAGAGAGAGGGGGCGGGGCTGATGACATCACTAACCCAGATATTGGGTTATAGAGGAAAATGAAAAGGGAGGGGCTGTTTGCTCTCTTTCTTTATTCACACTTTTATTATTTCAGAATAAAAGTCCTGAGAAGGGATCATTCTGATATATACATAAAAATTAGATTTTCATTGTCTTTGGACCACTGTCCAGTATTTTGAAGAACTTATTATTGTATATATCTTTGTCCATCTAATCTTTACAAATGACATTTTCAGATCAGTTGCACACACCACCCCATTATCCAGCATCCTGATCTCACTGAGAACGACAGGATTAATTATTTAAATCATTTGGAAGAAAAAATGTGCAGATGTCCCAATACTTTTGTATAGTGGAGACATTTTCCAGATACTTCCAGATGCTTCTGCGGTGAAGTTCAGTGTGAATAATTTTGGTACATACCACCTTTCCACTCTAAATAATTATCCAGTGATGTGTTTGACTGATGGGCTCCCTGCTCTCTTCACCAGTAAAACCCTACGCATTTGCATGCTAATTAGCTCCTATCAGATCGCACGTCGTTATCGCAAGTGGACAGAATAAATCAGAGTATTTTAAGGAACTGGGAAGGAGAAAAGGTCTCCCATGTTGGGAATGTCCTTTGTCTTTGTATGGGGGTGGTGGTGGGGTTGATTGAGATGGTTTGTGAGATGGTACAGGGGCATTCAAGCTGATATCACTCAGAAAGTAAAAGATAAACCAAGGTCATTGTTGGAATACAAAGTCTTGAAGTGGTGCACAAAGTGGACAGGGGTTTGGGAATACTGGGCATTCGATAGGAGGAGAGAGTTTGAGGTGAGAGGCAGGAGTGAGTGAGTGTTTGAGTAAATATCCTGGTTCAGTCGACAGATTCAGATTGTAGCCCCTGTAGCTGCTGTTGGTTGGTTTAGTCCCAACTTCCCATCTGGGTACTTTATCAGGTTCTTTACTGTGAAAACAGTAGCTCTAATTTGATTGGTTGTAAATATGAATATCCATATTGAATACCAGTCTCCACCAACATCACGACCCAGCATTGAGTCACTAGTACAGGGTTGGCATGCTGGATTTAAGCCGGACCCCCCGTCCCCACTAACATCCCATCACATGACTTATCCTAACAGTGTCCTGGAAATTAGTAATTCTATAAGACTTCTATATGAAACACTTAGTGTTCTTTAAAGAAAAGGGTCTATTAAGAAAGTAAAATAGACAAAGAACCCGTCAATCATACAAACGGTTCTTTGTTGTTATAGAGATGATATAGATAAGTGACTTAATTAGGAGAATAGCACTGGCAGAGCTAAAGTATTGGGACACCTGATCGTTAGTTGTTCCTTAGTTGGGGATTAAAGTGTTTATCCTGCTTTTGTTGGAGTAAATGTCTCTACTGTCAGTCACCAGATGTTCTTATGCTCTATTAAAGTAGATGTACAAACATTTCGTAACATCATGTCTCTCAGACATGGGAGTCTGGAACCTCTCTAGAATACAGAGGGACATGATCAGACATGAATTCTCTGTAAAAAGAGATTTTAGAGGTGAATTTTCTGTCCATTTCTGGGAATGGACGGTGGATCTAAAGAGAACAAATGGTTCCCAGTGCTGCTGTGTTCACCGCGTTTTAACCACTAGAGGTCGTGTATCTTAAATCTTAACAAATGCTCCTTTAAACACATGCTCAGTTCTGCTCTTTCATTAAGATCATCTCAACCAGTCGACGTTCTACGTGGGACTACGGTGCATATTAACATATTAATACAGAACCTGTGCTTTTAGTATCTCGCATTCATTTGCATGTGTTATGGAAATGATATTCACTTCGTCGAGCCACTTCAGCCAGCGACAGCGACTGATTACTGCGAAACGAGGCAGAAGTCGAGCTGGTCTGCCAAAACAGTGAACTGCACTCTGGGGTCCTGTCAGTAGCCACAAACGGGGTACTTTTCATGTTTCAAACAACGGCACCCGTTCCAAACACGAACGCTCGATCAATAGCCTCCATTGCTTCTTATCTACAGTGCTCAGAGCAAGCCAAGGAAGGAAAACACACACACACACACACACACACACACACACACACACACACACACACACACACACACACACACACACGTAACAAATAAAGACAGGTGTTGAGCATTAATCAAAACTGTTTTTTTGAGGGAAAAACAACAAAACTACAAAATATGGGCACTGAAAGACAGACTGGGCACGGGAAAGAGAAAGCGATTGGCCAGAGATCGCCTTGGATAGAGACAGAGATAAAGAGAGGGACTTCAGCTTCATGTTTGCCCCCCCTGCTGAGAACCCAACAGCTGGGCTGTTCTGTGTTGGCCTTGGACAGGAAGAAGGGCTGGCACTGCCATGCGGTGAAGCTAGTGGGGGGCACAGTAGGCTCATTGGCAGCGGTCAGACCGGCCAGATTAACATGGACCACGCCAGGGTGGCGGCCGTGGTGGGCGGGCTGGTACTGACAGGCCCCATACTGGCACTGGAGGCATGTCAGGGCAGGTGTCGGAACCTGTTAGGCCTGGACGGAGGTTGTGCTCAGTGGGGAAGGAAATGGAACCGAGCCTCTTTGACTTATCACTGCCTAGAACTGGGCACGAGGGACACAGCAGATTCACTACATTTTCCCTCCATCCCTGATGTCCTCGTACAGCCAGGAAGTTACCTTTAGAACTCCAGGCCAGTTCTGTGGGATGTTTTTAATTTTGATAATTTTTGAGGTTTTTAATTCACCAAAATATTAAAGTATTAACTGGAGACACAAACCAGATATTTCTATTTTCAGGAGATCCTAGACTAATAGACATTGGACCAGAACACAGGGACAGAACAACACGAAAGGATGCACACTGAGAAACAGCCTGTGTCAGGTTTTAGAAAATAAGACTCTATAGTGCTGCTGTGGTGTCCAGGGTCATTTTTACTAGGTGGTTGCTATGGTATTGCTGGTGGTTGATTATATACTACTGGTACGATTAAGATGGACAAATTGGAGGGTGCGTGTAAGTACTGTCTTAGGAATGTCATGTTGTCCATTTTAATATAGACAGATCAACCATAACATCACCACCTTCTCTGATCAACCAGGAGCTCTTTGTGGTTCTGTAATTCAGACTGTAGATCATCTGTTTCTCTGCAGACTTTATTCTCCTCCTTTCACCCTGATCTTCAATGATCAGGACCCCACAGGACCACCACGGAGCAGATATGATGTGGGTGGTGGGTCATTCTCAGCACTGCAGTCACACTGACATGGTGGTGGTGTGTTAGTGTGTGTTGCTGGTACGAGTGGATCAGACACAGCAGTGCTGCTGGAGTGTTTAAACCCCTCAGTGTCACTGCTGGACTGAGATCAGTCCACCGACCAGAAATGTCCACTCCAGCAGCACTGCTGTTCTCCTACAAAAATGGTTCTTTATGGAAGAACCATGTTTAGAATGGAGATTATTGTAGTGTGAGGATGAAGAACCTTTAAAGGACCTTTTAAAGGACCATCATTTGATGTCAAGGTTCTTTAAACATCTTTATTACCAACTCATTCGTTTTTAAGAGAGCAGTGACAGAATCACGTAAACAAGTCCACCCCCATATACCTTTTGGTCCGAGACTAACTGGAGGCTAATCAAATTAAACATGTGAACATCATCTTTTCAAACTTCCACTCAAACTACATCCGGCTGCTCAATATTTGGGATTTAAAGTGGCGGTTCTTTGGCACCACAGCCTTGAAGATCATCCAGAAATCTTTAATCAAATCATACACCTTGCAAGCAGACAGAAACGTCCGCCTTAGCGCACTAATTTATGGGTTATTAAACTTTGTTAAAATTGAGGTGCTGAGAGGAGCCCCCCCCCCCTCCAACACCCACCCACCAACCAAAATAAAGTGCCAGGAGGTGAGATAAGGCCTGTGTGCTTATGAGATCCTAATTGCAGGTCATCTGCATATGAATGGGCACTGCAGTTAGATTACTGGGCCGAGTAAAGATAACGACTCAAGCACTTCGCCAAGCTCTGCTTCGGCGTATTACTTTAAAGTCTTCGTGAGAGACAGAGAGAGAGAGGGAGTCTGAGAGAGAGCGACAGAGCAAGAGGGTGAGAGAGAGGCTCCTGCCAAGGAGGTTTAAACACTTAATCACCTTTAATTATACCGTTTCAGGAGGAAAAAGTAGAACGGCGGTAAGTTCTTCAACAGGCCGGGCACGGAGAATCATTATCTTCTTAAAGAGAAAAATAATAAAAGACCTTGTACGTCTTTTTTCATTTTTTATAGGTGCTGGTTTTTGAAAATCCGCTCACGCTCCAGGTAAGCGTGGCAGTGACCCAGGTACGGGTGGGGGGAGGGGTTGCAAAAAACGTCCATGATCGTTGGACTCTGTCTTCAAGCGAAGTGCTGCTCTCTGCAGAAGAGATGTCAGAAGCCATGTGATTATCACCCCGCACCATCCTCAACCTTGCGGCAGGTGTTCTTCAACACAAGGCGATTCTCCAGCACTGGCCCGAGCTCAGGCACTTCCAGCCTCATTTGAATACATTAATCCAAATCACCTTCTTCTGAAAGAGTGAGCGTGGACCTCCGTCTTAAGCCTCCTGCCTTCTAAGTTCAATCTATTACTGATTCACTGCCTTTAGTAGGCAATTTCCACTGCAGGGTACGTCCTCAAAGGACCACTGGTCCAAAGCATGGGCAGTACAGAGATACACTAACAATAATAACATATTTATAATATAGTAACAATACATAAATTAAAGGAGCATTTACTTTATATATATATATATATATATATAATTATATAATATAATATATAATTACATTATGAAACATGCACTTACACATATGCAATTATCTAAACAGCCAATCGTGTGGCAGCACTGCAAACCCATAGAAAAATCATATAGAACATCACTTAAGTGAGGTTTTGTCTTTATAAGGAAACACATTCTCTTAATCTTGGCATTTCAGTTAGAATGGAAATAACAATATCTGATCTGTGTGTCTAATGTTTCTAATGTTTTGGTGAAGAAATGTATATCAAACTATGAAAACATCCCACAGAATCGTCTTAAAGGTTCTAAAGGTGAATTTGCAGTTCAGATATTGTGCGTATGTTGCGACTCATCCTGAACTTGTTTGTTTTATAACTGTATTTTCCAAACTCTCTTCGTAGAGCTGAACTGCTGTCCTGTCTGGTCTGATGCTGGTGTAAGATCAACGCTAATTGGACGTCCCTGCTGCTGCCTGCCCTCCAGACCAACTCGACTGCCATGGAGCTGCCTATGTGTGCCATTCCCCCTCTGGCTGAGCCAGAGACCCCCGACCACTGGCCTGGTTTGTTGTGTTCTGCCTGAGTATCAGCTGTAGTTCTAGATCGGTGAGTTGTGCTGCAGTTAGTGTTTTACAGTTTTGATCGATCTCCTTTTCTCTTTTTTTTTTTCATTTTAATTACCTGCCCCTGCAACGGCCTTCCCCGCACATCCCCGAACAGCCACAATATCCGACAGCAGCAGCTGGAGTCCACCTTTAAGTCTGATTTACTAAAGCTACACAAACCTTTATAGTGGTGAGCGTAGAGTCTGATTTGCATAGCCTCGCTGTAATTGAGCCACAGGGGTACATGGGCATTTCTATAACACCGAACAATCGCACACAGTCTATATATACACTCTGCATTTTCGTAACAATCCCACCAAATCCCGAATGTCCCTGATTTTCTATTCCGGATGAAGCTCCAGTGGAGACACAAGTTAATCTTCTGAGACTCCTGTGCAGCAAGTACGTGAGTCATTTTAACGCACTCTGGACTCGTGAAACAGCTACCCGGTGTTAAGGATTCCTGGGTAAAACTATGCTATCATGATTCCCAGTAGAAATTAAGAAGTAGAACTGATCTCACAAAGCCATGACAGCCCCCGCCGGACACCACCCACAGGCATCCGGAGTGTCTGCAGGGTCCGTGATACGTTCATGCTGAAAAGCAAACTCTGCTCATGTAAGGAGAAAGAAAGCAAACCTCAAGAGGCTTTAGGAGAAGGACTGTGATTTTACTGCGTGAAGAATTTTTAGAATCAAATTACACCAGCACAGCTGGGACCACAGGGAACGTCCAGCGCTGGACACGTAACCCACTCCTCCCTGGGCCGCTGGCGTGGCACGCAGCTGAAGTAAATGAGAAATGATGTGAGTAAAAGGTTAGCTGGCATCATCCACTGAGTCTGTCTCTATTGCTGCCTGTCACTCTCAACGAGCCGAAGAACCTGATTCAGAAATAACACCCAGTAACTTCTGTACATCAGAAAGACTGATAGTCAACTTACAAACCCAGATCTGCACTGAGAGGACAGTTACAGGCTTCAACTCAGGATCAGAGTAACCTACAATCCAAACTAACTACTGACTGACTCTATAGAACCATATTCTCATCATTGTGATGATTTATCAGAGAGCAATGAATCATTAAAGACCAAAGCAGCTTCCAGTGCATGTTTACTGCTCTGTCCACGTGAACATGATCAACCTGCATACGGACTCTGACTGATCAGAGAGATTAAAGCCGGTCATCCAGACAAAACCATATTCTAGACTGTAAACCAGCTCTTGACCAGCATAATGTTTGCTGCATTTCATTTAGGTCAAGCTGGTCATGTGGGTTGACTTGTTAGGATTGGTTGTCATGCTAACCCTGATGGTCAGCCAGCTTGGCCATGTTGGTTATGCTGATGGAACAGCTTGATCTTGTTGGTCAGCCTGTTCATGCGGGTCATGTGGGTTAACCAGTTTGGTGGATTGGTGGTCATGCTGAGCATGATATTTGACCAGCTTGGTCATACTTTTCAACCAGACTGGTCAAGTTGGTCATGCTGTTGGCAAACTTGGTTCTGCTGGTTGACCAGTTCGGTGAAGCTGCTTCGTCTTACACAATGCTATAGGTTTCGGGCTACATTGGCTTTAGACCGGTGCAGACTTTATTCTCCTCCTTCCACCCTGATCTTCAATGATCAGGACCCCACAGGACCACCACAGAGCAGGTCGACCAGCGTAAATATCATGACCAAGCTGGTTGACCATCATGTTTAGCAAGACCACCCATCTAAACTGGTCAGCCTACATGACCAGTGAAACCCATCTAGTTGACCAGCATGATCAGCACCACCAACAAATTTGACCATCATGACCACCAAGAGCAATCTGGTTGACCAGTATGACCATGTATACAAATCAAATGCAGCATACGATGCTGGTTAAGAGCAGGTGTACCATCTAGTTCATAATCACAGGGTATGTTCTTGTCTGGATGACCAGCGTTTCAGCCACATTGACCACCAAAGACCTTGTGAAACCAGCTACCAGCAGTTTGGGATTATTTAATAACTCATCCCAGTAAACCCTGTTCAGGTTCTAAGATCTGATCTGGGGTTCTAAGAGATAAACTAACCCTGCTGAGTGGAGGCCGTACTGTCGCCTTCAGCCCGCGCAGTGAGTGATATACGACTGATATATAAGATTATATACACGATTCTAAACACTGCACTGTTTTGCACACGACTCAGCGGGAAAACACTTGTAATCCAGGGTGAAATTGGAGGAACGCTTTGGATTGGTTGGGACTCGTGAAGCTGCTATACATTTCTGCAGGGAGTGTGTTATGTTTCCTACTGCAGACTGGGACACTGCATGTAGACAGCCTGTGGGAAATTACCCTGTAAAACCTGATGCCTGTGTGTGTGTGTGTGTGTGTGTGTGTGTGTGTGTGTGTGTGTGTGTGTGTGTGTGTGTGTGATTTATTTACTGTTCTCAGAACTACACAGGTGTAGGAATGTTCCAGATGATCTGATTTGCATATGCTTTAAATTGAAATGCAGAGTTAAGACTGGCTGAAGCTGTGATTAGTGTGTTTGTGTTGTGTGTGTGAGAGTGTGTGTGTACGGTGACTACACGGGAAAACACGGGAAACAGTCTCGATGTCTCATTAAAAACCTGTCTAATAGTTCTGATTTTGAGCTTGTTGTAAGAATTAAACGAGGATCAGATCACGAGGATGATTTCTCTAACTTTCCCGTTCTGCAGTGCAGAGCTGACGTTGACCGATACGGTAATGACCAGTGCAGAGCTGACGTTCACAGATACGGTAATGACCAGCGCAGAGCTGATGTTCACCGGTACGGTAATGACCAGTGCAGAGCTGACGTTGACCGATACGGTAATGACCAGTGCAGAGCTGACGTTCACAGATACGGTAATGACCAGCGCAGAGCTGATGTTCACCGGTACGGTAATGACCAGTGCAGAGCTGACGTTGACCGATACGGTAATGACCAGTGCAGAGCTGACGTTCACAGATACGGTAATGACCAGCGCAGAGCTGATGTTCACCGGTACGGTAATGACCAGTGCAGAGCTGACGTTGACCGATACGGTAATGACCAGTGCAGAGCTGACGTTCACAGATACGGTAATGACCAGCGCAGAGCTGATGTTCACCGGTACGGTAATGACCAGTGCAGAGCTGACGTTGACCGATACGGTAATGACCAGTGCAGAGCTGACGTTCACAGATACGGTAATGACCAGCGCAGAGCTGATGTTCACCGGTACGGTAATGACCAGTGCAGAGCTGACGTTCACCGAAACGGTAATGACCAGCGCAGAGGTGACGTTCACCGATACGGTAATGACCAGCGCAGAGCTAACGTTCACCGGTACGGTAATGACCAGTGCAGAGCTGACGTTCACCGGTACGGTAATGACCAGTGCAGAGCTGACGTTCACCGATAAAGTAATGACCAGCGCAGAGCTGACGTTCACCGATACGGTAATGACCAGCGCAGAGCTAACGTTCAGCGATACGGTAATGACCAGTGCAGAGCTGCCGTTCACAGATACGGTAATGACCAGTGCAGAGCTGACGTTCACCGATACGGTAATGACCAGTGCAGAGCTGCCGTTCACCGATACGGTAATGACCCGTCCATGCATTCAGCTAAAGGTGCTCAGCTGGTGCTCAGTTTCCATGTGTTTAACGAAGGATTTGTGTCAAAACACAGTCGCAAGACTCAAGGTCTGCCAAAGAAAGGAGCTTTGATAGCAGGAAAAGGACAGAGATAACAAAGGGGACAATAAGAGAGACTGATCTGCACACAAAAAGAGAGGTGAACACACAGAAATCAATAAGTCACAGCAGTGAAACCAAAAGTCCCGGCTCAGGCCAGTGACAGATCTTCAGTCAATGCAGCTTCACAAAAACATGCGTTTTTGGATCCTGTTACTAAATAGAGAAAGACACAAATACTGTGAAGGACAAAGGCCGAGGCGGCCCAACCAACGTGAATATCGATCACCGCTGTCTTCTGTTCTCTTCAACTCAAAACAGAAGACAGAAAGGCCGGAGAAGGTTTTGTCCGAAGTAGGCA
>CM067521.1:25890317-25892817 GCA_034509495.1 Acestrorhynchus altus | reverse complement strand
GCTTATGCGTTAGGGACAAAGAGCCCCAATGAGACAGGAAGTATCAAGGGAGCAATACAAAGCATTAATTGCTGTCATTGTTTGTTGGCCTGTTGGACACTTTTTTCTTTGTAAGAGCAACGTCTTTGATGACACTTTATCCTGGATTATTAACTGACTGCAGAAGGAACTAAAAACTCTGCTCTCTCCTCTCCTATTGTATCTCCTGACAAATCAGAGCGCTCGGAGAATGAGACAAAAGATTGGAGTGGTTGGAAAAAAAGAAAGACGCATGATATGCTGCAATAGTTGAGCTGTTTTTTGTTTGCTTCTTCTGGCAAGGTGACACTGCAAAGAAAATTGGAAATGCCATCTGCTACATCAGAGCGAGAGGGAACATACACACACACACACACACACACACACACACACACACACAAAAAACAGCGCTGAAGATCTTTGCGAGAGGCGCTGTCAGGCACTTTATGACCACACTGCGTGAGTCTGCCGCCAAGTGTCAACGTCGTCTACGTAAAGTGACAAATAAAATCGCACTCGCGAGGCCCATGCCTTTCAGGATAAACAGCCTTGTGGTGACGGGATCAGCTTCAGCACAGGCGAGGCCTTCCATCCGGAGGAGACCGAGAGGGTGGGGGACGAAAGAGAAAGGCAGAAAAAGAGAACGAGAGAAAGAGCAAGAGACTTGGAAAGAAAAGACAGGACGATCAGTTTGCACCCCGATATTAGTCATTTCCAATTCCCAACCACAACGTCAGGGTGAAAACTACAACGTGCTTCCAACCACTTCCTCTCAAACTGCCCCGACGTCACAAAACAGCGTAACATGCTTAGACTAACCGCCAGCTCTGGAGAGCATCACGAGGAGTAACGGAGGAGGGACAGCCATCCAAACTCCAGATGGCTGAGACATCACTGGACATCAAACCATCAATCTTCCACTGATGAGACCAACACTTAGACAGTTGTGCCACCAGGACAAATCCTACACTACACTCTTTACATCACTTTACTGAGATCTGCACTTCACAGGGTTAGAGGTTGACGGATAATGGTTTACATTATTTCAGTTGTAGCTGTTCTTGAGTTTAGTTGTATCACCTCCATCTCGCTGTAGTTACAGTGAAGACCAACGTGTTCACATCACTGTATAGTCGCTGAAAGCAGTCAAATGAGCAGGTTTTCCAACGCTTATGAAAATATATACACATACCGTTCTCACAATAGCCTTTTGATCCTTGCAAATGAAAAACAAGCACATATATCTCAGCAGTAAGGCTGGCGATGCGGAGGTGCTCCGTTCCTCCCTGAAGCACTTTGGGGTATTAATAAAGCAAGGCTGCTTTTATTAGAAGTGCTTATTAAAACACAGCGTAGTGGTTGGTAGTCGTTCGGTACGGCGTTGCTGATTACACATTTAAAATGTCACAGTAATACGTATGGAAATAGCAAAGCTGAATTATTTGGTGTCAGAATGCTGCAGCTTCCGTGGTTAATAATACCGTGTGGATTCAGGGAAATGAGTGTGAAGAACCTTTAAATTGGTAAAGAACTCTTGCATCAGCAGATGGTTCTTTAAACCTTTAAAAGGTTCTTCACACTGAGCCACATTCACCTACCGGTCTTAAGAAGATATTTCAGGAAGACTTCCTATGACTGCAGTTTTCATAAAGCATTATATAACATCATCATATCTTATAATGACCTGCTTTATGACTTCTTCACTCATACGTTCTCTTACAGAACCTATTAAAGACAAGCTGTGGACCAAATAAACCCAAATGGTCAAGAAGTGTCCAGGAGGATGAAGAGGACAGATGTTTCACTAAGTTCTCATTGTTTTAATTAAAGTCTTTGGTGTATTTATATAAACATGGTGGAAGGAACACAGCGCTGCTGTTGCTTCACGAAACATCGAGGCCTCCCTGTCTTCACACACATCTCAAAGTGGTCAAAAACTGGTGTCTTCTGTCCGGTCATGTTTACTTTCTGCTCCCTATCCGTCCTTGACTGTCTTAGTCTGTCTTGTTTTGGTTCTGCTGCTTTCTGTCTTGTCTCCGCCCTAGCTCCACCTGTCATCGGTGTTCCCACCTGTGCCTCCTTTATAGCCCTGCTCTCTCGTTGTCTTCTCCAGGTGTCTCTAGTCTCTGTCAGCCAAGAGCAGCCCTTTGTTGTCTCTTGGTCTGTTGTTGTGTATGTGCATGTGTGTCTTCAGGTTTGGACCCCTTCTGTCCTCTGTTCTGTCCACGTCGTTTTATACTGCTGATCAGTTTTGTTTATAATTCATGAAAAACCACAAAATAATTCAACTTTGAAAAAGCTCCGAAAGCCTGAGACATATCACTTTGTGTGTCATGAATATTAAAAAATTGGGTGTAATTTTTGAATTATTAAACACTTTTTTCACAGAATTATAATTTTTCGAGCCTGTGAAAAGGACGAGACCACCTGAGGTTATTTTTTGTATCAGAGTTCATAATAATTCAGGAATGAAAACACTGCG
>CM067521.1:25832817-25885317 GCA_034509495.1 Acestrorhynchus altus | reverse complement strand
ACCAGCATGATAAACCCAACCAAGCTAGACAGTCAACCAAGCTTGACCAAGCTGGTCGAACAGCAAGACCAGTAAGACCCTAGCTGGCAGACCAGCATGACGAGTGAGACCAAGCAGGTTGATCTGCGAAGCTGATGTTGTTTTACATTCATGTCCTGAAACACTGGACAATGTCCAAACCATACTGAACTCTAAAGAGCTCCAGAGAATCACATCCCAGACATGGCGTGATCCCCAAGTCAGATCTAAAGATGGAATAAGAAGCTCTTATACAGCGACCCAAACAGGATGATGTTAAGGAGACGTCTCTTGTTAGCTGGGTAGATGTTCCACACCTGACGGACCGCCTGTCCAAATCGACAGAAACAAAAACAGTGGCAATCCTTCATGTCTCAGCGGGGGTTTCGCTAAAGGAAGTTAATAATGTTAATTGGACAGCGTTGGAGTGAAGTGTGTGAGGTAATTCCATAGACACCCAGCGCGTGACAAGTAGCACTCCTAAAACAATCAAAATCGTCTCCAGGCGGTCTACACGGATGAAACTGAATAGCGGAGCATGAAATGCGTCACTGGGAGGGAAGAACCCAGTACTAACCAGAGCCCACGTACGCATCAATGACTTTCTCCACACATAAAGATAAACCTGTTATGGATCCATTATGAAGAGAGGGCCATTGATCTGACTACTCTATAAACACACAACCGGGTTACACTGGCAATGATGTATATATTCAGGAGTTTTTTAATGTACTCCAGACCATCATGCTGTGGAAGCAAGATAAATGACCCTCCTAAGGAAGACAAATGACGGAATTCCTCAGTCCCTCCCCATTTTTTTCCCTTCCATTCCTGAAACCCAATTTCACCATATGAATACTTAGATCGCTCGACGCTCTCTGTGTAGCTCCAGGCTGGAGAAGTTGGTAAAAATGCATTCGCCTCGATACGGCGCACTTCTTTTATTCAATCATAGGCTCTTTTTTTCCATTCTTTAACTCCGAGCACCTGATTGCAATAATGCGAGTGACAAATGGGGCCAGCGCACGAACACAGCAGGTGTGCTACATGCACAAGATAATCTGTTTTCATAAAAGGACTGGGCAGAATTCTAATTTCGACTAACTCCGCGTTGGAAATGAGTTTATAAAATATGGAGATTACTCCACTTGGTTAAGAAGCACAGAGAACAAGTCCTCTCCATTAAAGCTTTCAAGACACCTCGGCGAGGTCCTCCACCGTCTCTCTACAGGGCTATTAAGAAGAAGAAGATCGAACTAAATCATAAGAAATCGCATCAGGCTCTGGATTATTCTGTCGCAGGCCGAACTCCGAATGCACGCTCATTCTCGGAGAGTCCACAGTTCGTCCACTCTAGTGTAAAGTTCTATCTGAAATCTATTTCAATTTGACCTTGTTTGTATTGACAATCTATATCATCTCATCTCCAACTCACAGCGGCTGAAAAATTGCCCGTCATTAAATTGGCAATAAAAATAAAGATTAAGGGGGGTGGACAGGCGTCCACTCAGGGGTCTTTTGCACTTCTATTTTCTACTCTTCCCCGATTCTGCTGGAGGACAGGCTACAGATCCTCAGATTAGAGTCTCTTTAAAAAACTGCATCCTTTAATATTTTATGCTGCTTATTTTTATACATGATTCAGGAACTGGGCTGGAAGATGGCAGCTGGCCCTGGTGTTGACTCACAGACTGTGGATTATCTCGTTAAAAATGCTCCTTAAGGGCGAGTGTTCGAATGCACTCTTAAAAATAAAGGAGCTTCAAATGGTTCTTTAGCTGATGCCATTTTGGTTCCATTACAAACCTTCTTTGTAGATGAGATACATTTACATGAAGTGAAGGTTCAGCAGACCTTTAACCTTTAGCACTCGAGGCCAGTTCTGTGGTTTGGTCTTCACTTAGTATTTATAGGAGACAGTCACTCATACCAGACACCGTGATGTTCAGGAGATCCTAGACTCCTCTACTTTACCTTCATTTGAGACGTAAAATGAACAGAATCTAACATTGTATAAATTTGATCATGGATTCATAAAAAAAAATACCTGCACCTACATTTTGAGCTGAAAATACAATAATGTTGAGTTTTTTGTAAAGATTAGACTGAAAATTATCTTTATCAAAATACATTCTTAAAGATACTTCACGGTGCTCCAAATAAAACAACCTGAATGTCCTTTATTATTTTTGTTATTTATATATGTATCAGTATTATTCCTTCTCAGGACTTTTATTATGAAATGTATAAACAACAGAAACTATATACGGGTGGTCAAAACAACAAAAATATATAAAATATAAACAGCAGCAGTGAGGAACATCCAGGATCTTCTAGACCTTCAGAAAAAGCCTAGAAATACAAGCTTGGATATGAAAAATATCCAAATTATATTATATACAGTGGAGCAAAAAGTATTTAATCAGCCACTGATTGTGCAAGTTCTTCTACTTATAAAGATGAGAAGAGGTCTGTAATTTTATTACAGGTTCACTTCAACTATGAGAGACAAAATGAGAAAATAAATCCAGGAAATCACATTTTAAGGATTTTTAAAGAATTAATTTCTAAATTATGGTGGAAAATAAGTATTTGGTCCCACAAACACCAGGAAGAAAACTGTAGACCTGCACCAGGCTGGGAAGAGTGAATCTACTATAGGTTGGTGAGAACAAATCAACTGTGGGAGCATTTATAAGAAAATGGAAGACATACAAGGACATTGATAATCTTCCTCAATCCCACACAAGATCTCATCCCGTGAGGTCAAAATGATCATGAGAACAGTGAGCAAAAATCCCAGAACTACATGGAGGGACATGATGAATGACCTGCAGAGAGCTGGGACCAAAGTAACAAAGGCTACCATCAGTAACACTCTACGCCGAGAGGGACTCAAATCCTGCAGTGCCAGATGTGTCCCCCTGCTTAAACCAGTACATGTCCAGGCCCTCTTTCCATCAGTGAGAGCACTGAAGATGGAACTTGTCTGGGTCTTCTAGCATGGCAATGATCCCAAACACACCGCTCAGGCAACTACGGAGTGGCTCCGTAAAACGCATTTCAGGGTCCTGGAGGGGCCGAGCCAGTCTCCAGACCTCAACCCTGTAGAAGATTTGTGGAGGGAGTTCAAAGTCTGTGTTGCCCAGCGACAGCCCCAGAACATCACTGCTCTAGAGGAGATCTGCATGGAGGAACAGGCCACAACAACAGCTGAAGGCTTACAGGAAATGTTGATGTCTGTCACTGCCAGCAAAGGTTATGTTACAAAGTATTGAGTTTTGAGGACTTTTGTTTTTGACCAAATACTTATTTTCCTCCATAATTTACAAATAAATTCTTTAAAAATCCTACAGTGAGATTTCCTGGATTGAGTCTCTCATAGTTGAAGTGAAACTATGATGAACATTTTCAGCTCAAACAAACATGAAGCCATTAAGCTTTTTTAAATACATAGAAAAATCTCAATTCTATTAATAATTATATCTTACATGAAGACACATTTGAGTCTGTGTGGGTTTTTTGACATTGACTGTCCACCCTGAAGGTTTCCTGTTTTAGAAGGAAACTAATAAACAACTATATATCAAATATATCCATAAAATAATTGCTTAATGGGCTGATTTCTCATTAGCCACCTGTTGCTATGCAGTTCATGTGGTTGCTATACAATAACTGCTGGTCTTGATGACATCTCCAGATCACACTGGAAAAGGTAATGCATATGAACTTCCTTGATTTAATGTGTCCGTCGTTTACTCTGCGCTACAGTGTGGTGTCATTAATCACGATAATGATGACACATCGTCAAATTCTCCAGCTTGAACAGCAACACTCTCGACTCACAACACAGAATTTCCAGGCCAAAGAAATAAGTCCAGAACTCCATTGCAGGATGCCGTAACCAGAAGCGGTGATTGAGGACGCGGGGTTCGGTGCGGCGGAACTCGCGCCTTGCTGTTAATGGTGTGGCCGCAGGGCTGTTTTTCTCTGCTGGGGAGGATTGATGCTAGCAGCATGCACTGCAGGCCTAATGAACACGAAGGAGATGAGATGAGGGGGAAGTGAAAGCAACATTAACAGCGGTGGCATACGTGAAAAAAAGGAAGACACAGTAGTACCAAGAGCTCCCAAACCCATCCATTAAGCAGTCGTGAATATTTACACTCATGTCTGTCCTCCTTTCACACTGTTTTTCTTTCCTTACGTTTTTGCTTCCAGGCTGTGCATTAAAAGAGCTGACTGGATTTGGAGACTTTCACTAACTTCGGACATTAACTATAAAAATACACACCTTAAAGTGTAAACTCTCAGAACCAGAGATCCACACTAAAATTCACTGGTTTCCAACTGAATTAAATCCCAGTTTAAATACTAAAGCAGCTTCCAGTTCATGTTTACTGCTCTGTCCACGTGAACATGATCAACCTGACTGATCAGAGAGAGGGGGCGGGGCTGATGATCAACCTGCACACAGACTCTGACTGATCACACAGTGTTCAAATTTCATAATAAAAGTCTTGAGAATGCATAATATTGATATAAACATAAATAACACAAATAATATTTTATTTGGAACACTGTCAAGTATTTTGAAGAACATAATATTGAAAACATCCTTGTCAATCTAATCATTAAAATACTCAAAATTCACTCTGGATGATCAGTTTCCAACAGGATTCCTGAGACATAAAGCGTTTATCTCTCAAATTTAAAAATCAGACAGTGGTTTTCTCTGTGGTTCTGTATGGCTGCAGGAGAACGATAAGACACCTTTGAACTTTGGTGTTGGAGAAGAATTCTCAGAGGTCCCTGGACAGCAAAGAAGACAAACAAATGCATCCTCTTAGTTTGGACACATTATGGGAAGAACTGATTCACTGGAAAAACCATCAGGCTTGGAACAGTTGAAGGTAAGAGAGGAAGGATGACCAGCTACAAGGTCGATGGATACAATTCAAGGAATAATGAACCAACCATTCAGATGCCTGAAGACCTAAACCGAACACCATCCATATAGTCGCCAGGAGTCGCAATGAATAATTAAATGAATTTGACCGTGTTCAGTTAATCACATGACCAAAAATGTACTTGCACTTACATTTTTTATAAAGACAGATCTTTACATTTCATTCATAATAATGTTTAAATTCTGTTAATATTTACATGTGAAATGAAAACAAATTTAAGTAGCCTAGACTTTTTTACATTTTCTGGGGAATAAAATTAATTCAAACTACAAAAACATCACATAAAACTGGCCTAAAAACTGACTGCCATATTAAAAGTCATTTTCTTCAAATATGATACCTATTAAATATGTATAATCAGTTTCAGCAGCTGGGTGACTGATAGACGGTCAAAAGGGTGAGATTTGTTGACTATGAAGGTCATAGCATATGATTTACATCATTTAGTGACCCCTCGTGTCCTGTGGATGGGGCCACTCGCATGCCCTTTAGGATAAAGGTCAGTCAGAATAACATTGCATTGATTTGAGTGACCCTCACTGTGAGGGTCAACCATTCAGGCCGGTACAGTTCTCTTGGTTCACACTATTTAATAATCTATTAGCGGGGAACAGCACAAGGGATGGCGTAGCCACAGCTAATGCAATCATCAGTTGAAACCACCTGGGATACTATAGCAACCACACCACAACTACCAGGGATACTCCAGATATAGTACCTACTTAGCAACACCATTGCAAACACCTGTGATACCATAACAGCCACCTATTAACAAAAAAATGTTAAACTTTAACTCTTAGAACCTGAGATCCCCACTTAGAGGGCTGTTATATGCCATTTTTATGCTTCATAACTCAGGATCAGAGTAACCTACAGATATGATAGACTCCATAACTAACTACAGACTTACTCTAAGGCTCATAGATGATGTTATCTGTTGTGCCTCACCAACCATCAAGGGCTCTTCCGTCATGTCCCTCCAGTTCAGGGAATTGACAAGGGACCTTCCAGTCACCAGCCACGGCTCCTTCCCTAACCACCAGGCCACGACTGCCCATCAATTATGGACTGGAAGCTCCTTTGGTATCTACACTGGGATTTATTCCAGTAAGAAACAAGAGAATTTCAGCTGTTTTCTGAGCTGGATGACTCACTCATACGGTGTCACACCACCATGACCTCCATGGTTAGATTGGAAACGTGTTGTAGTTTGTATGACATGAGTATCATGTCTGTAAGTTACTCTGATCCTGAAACAGAAGAGTTAACATCATATACTTTACTAGTTGTTGCTCCAATAATGGACCCATTTTAGAGATTTTTTCCAGCATGATTTTCCATCCCAGTTGATGCTGGGTTACTCTACCAGTTCAGATCACGCTATACCATGTGTGTAATTATATCACAGCAGAACGAAAGAAAGAGGAGAACACTTCATAGGGCTCAGAACGTAGCTTCTTCTGAACATGTCTTTGATCAAGGCTAATCGAGCACAGACCAAGGCACTCGTCTTCAGAAGCAAGGCTGAAATGCTTGGTTTCATTGGCGACGTCTACACATCTCTTCATCCAGGCAAGATTACAATTACCCACCTCAGCCTTTCTCAATGACAATCATCGAATAAGAGAGGTCGGACGAGCGACTATGCAGCTCTGATAAAAGCCTGTGACGGCCCTCCCATCCCACACGAACAGGCCTCCCACTGAGAACACGCAACTCCAACATCAAAACAGCCCTCGTCCCTGTCTCGGGGTAAACACGGTGACACGCTTTAAAGATGACGACGCTGTGGCCCATCACAGTGATGGACTGATAGCAGCTCAAATGGGTTTGTTAGACACAAGCCATTGAATCGCTCTCTTTCATTATCTCAAGGACCAGCCTCTCATCTGAAGAGGACACCGTTACTTACTGGAAAACCTCGTGATATTAAAGACTTCAAGGAAACTCTTGTATCTGAAGACTGCAAGGTAGAACCACGGCGAGCTAACGACATCAAAATCGGGCAAATCGGACGTTCTGATGAGTACATCAGATTACAGGCAGTAACATTGTGCTCCAGGTGTGAACACCTGCATGGACCTGAACTTGTAGATCACCAAAGACTTTATCGATCGGTCACTGATGAGTTATAACACCACCTGCCGAATACTGTCATGGTTTCACCGGGTGTCCTTCCTTGGACGTCTTTTGGTAGCCACTAAACAGCTCCACAGTGGACACACAGCAATGACATAGCAACCAGATGGCAACACAATTGCAATCACATGGGTTTCTAAAGCAACCCCATAGTGACCACCTGCAAAGCTATAGCACTATAGACCACTATAGCAAGCACCACTAATACCATAGCAACCAGTAACAACAGTAACACTTAAATAGCAGTTTCATTCTAGTGCATAAACAGCAATAGATTATAAACTACTTACTATTTTCTAAGAGTCAAAGAACCCTTTTAGTACTATAGAGAACCTTAGAGGGCCTTAGAGTGCTACTCTGCACAACAGCCTACGACCCAGATTTAACTTTAAATACATTCAAAGTTATATGGAACGGTGTAGTTCTAGTTACAGTGAAAATGCATATATATATATTCATTTCTGTGAAAAATGAAACGTTATGCTTTTAATGAAAACTGCAGATATTTAAATGGCGGGGTTTGGATGGCAGATCATATGGCCGCAGGACTGATTAGAGTCACTGGGATTGTGAGGCCTCCTCAGAGTCCCTTAGCTTTATAACTTCTCCTCAAATTACACCATTAACATTTCAATATTACTCCACACTTCAGGCTACAGCCAGCGCTCTCTGCAACCGCTATAAATGTATAATTAATACAGCATTCCATATGCAATAAAAAATGAGTATGTGCACATTAGGGACAACACTATTAATGTATTCAATACGGAAATTTGCATAAAAAAAGTGGGACCACATCACTGGTCTTGGACTGAAGGTTGTCGAACAATCACAATGGGCACTGGGAGATGGGCTCCTTGAAAAAGATCAATAAGAAAGAACAGCCTTCGTGTCTGTCTGCCATCTAACAATGCAGAGTTTCACAACAATTAGAAAGAAAAGAAAACACATGCATTAGATCAAACCCAACATACTGCTGATCTAGAAGCTTACAGAGATAAGCTCCAAACCTGGAACATTAAAGCTTGAGTGCAAGGATAGCTCAACATGGACTATAGTTATTCATTCCAGACCTGCACAAGATTACCTAATGAGACTACCAAGAATACACTAATGAGCTCCTAATGACCTCCTTAACGAGGAAACAGGCCTAATTAGTGAAATCAGATGAGGCTGTGCTTGCTTGGAATGAAAACCTATAGACATTGACAGAACTGGGAACCCCTCACCAACAGTCGCTTAGTCTGTACATGAAGGGTTCTATATGCACTCATCATCAAAAAATATCTGCAACCAGAATCAATCAACCAGCTGCAATGGTGTCCTGCCATACAGTCATGGAGTCACTCAGAATGGTCAACAATGACCAGTAAATCCAAGATCAATAATTTGTTGTCAATCGTCCAGAAGGTCTGGTGTCGTGGTGTTGGTGCAGTTTCGTACGATGTCAGATCACCTTTGATCTTCATTACAGACACTTTAACAGACCAACATTACAATAATGAGGTTCTACAACCCCATGGTTCTACCTTTATTGAACACACACTCGTCCACACACTGCTGCCGTCTCAAGATCTCGTCTTGAAGACACAGATACTACGCCGTGGTCGGTGTCATCTCCAGACCTGTCCCTGATTGAAAATGTGTGGGACGCTATTGGACGCTCTATCAACACTCCACCCCTACCACACCATCTGCAGAACTGAGTGAGAACATTCAAGCTGCATGGGATGGATCATCACAGGACACCATTAGGAACCTCTACACCTCCATGCAGAGACGTCTGGCGTGTTGTGTTAAACCCGACGCCGTACTGAGAGACACCACTTCTGTATGAGTAGATCAATAAATATTGATCAGATCAGACTACAGTTATCATCAGTTATTGATCCTGATCACCTTCATCTTCCTTCACTACAGAACTGCAATCCCACACGTCCTTCTGGATGCAACTATTTTTGTAACTTATTTTGAGATGTGTGTAGTTCTGATAAATGGACCTTTGACAGGAGAACACTGATTGGTATTTGGTGCTTTACAGACCATCTGCATACAGACTCTGACTGATCAGAGAGAGGGGGCGGGGCTAATGATCAACCTGCATACAGATTCTGACTGATCAGAGAGAGGGGGCGGGGCTGATGATCAACCTGCATACAGACTCTGACTGATCAGAGAGAGGGGGCGGGGCTGATGATCAACCTGCATACAGACTCTGACTGATCAGTCAGAGGGGGCGGGGCTGATGATCAACCTGCATACAGACTCTGACTGATCAGTCAGAGGGGGCGGGGCTGATTCTATGATGTCTTGAAAATATCTGTGTCTCCTATAAATACTTTTCTAGATTTGTTGAATGTTTTTATTGGTCCTATGAACATAAATTTTTAATGTAGTATCAAAACAGCTGCCATTTCTAAAATGGGAAAATAAAGACAAAAAGATTCTAAATATTATCTTTTTATCCTAAAATGTGGCGAAAACCTGAACATCATGTATGGACTGCAGCAAAACCTCGGGTTTCTCCAAAAGCTCTACTGTCTGAGCACGTCAGTGTAGTGTTCACCCATTAAAATATGGACAAAGCATTTTAAACTAGATTTATTAATAATTGACATGCTCCAACAGTTTGGGGGCCACAAATGAAATACAATTATTATTTAATACAAGATAAGTGTCACCAAGGCCTCATGATAAATTTAAAGGAAGTGCCTTATTAAGTTCTTACCTTCACCGTCTGTCCGGCCTCGGGTCCATCCTATTGGGAACCAAAGCAGATAATTAGAAGGGGTTGGGAATCTGGGAATATCTTGGTCAATAATTCAGCAACATTTAAATTTCAGATGAATCGTGGCACTGCCGTGTCACCACATGAATCTCAAAGTGCGTTTTTCTTCCCTGACTCTGTTTTTCGTTAACATCCTTGCGCATGACAATTAAGGAAGAAAAAAGGAAAAAATAGTTTTTGAAAAGTTATAAAAGAGCAACTTTTGGCAAAGTGAGGAAACCACCTTTGAAGATACAGTGACATGCAAAGGTTTGGACACCACTCGTCAAACTGACCGCTATTCTGAACAGACGAGGAAGCTGAAGATGAAACGATCTCCAGAAGACACGCAGTTAAAGATATACATCCCCTTTATACTTACAACAAATATATTTTTCATAAGAAAAAAGGGAAACTCTGGGGCTCTGTGTGGTTATTACGCAGCCGAGAGCCTTTCGGCTCTTGTTGGAGGACCTTATCTCGGCCTCCTGTGCCAGGAGGAGTGCTAGGCAGCTGCTTAGAAGAACCCATGGCTGCTGTTTTGGGGTTTTTTAACAAAAGCAAAGATATAATAATATGTTAGTATCACTTACTTGCATTAATGAATGAATTTACTGTGTGTGTGTGTGTGTGTGTGTGTGTGTGTGTGTGTGTGTGTGTGTGTGTGTGTGTGTGTGTTTGGAGGACGTTCATGCCTAATGCCCAGCGAAGGACTTTTAAACATGCACTTATGAGTGTCTGTTCCAGCAGGAATCACCCTGTTAACCCCTTCTTTACTGCTGTGGTTCATCCACATGATTTCCTGCTTCTTAGCTTTTCTGTGAGATGTTTTGTGGATCAGAGACTCGGTCGGGATGTGTGTTCTGTAGGAGGTTCTGGATCAGGGCGTCTGCTAAATGCCATAAATGTAAATGTGTGAGGGGTTTCTTTCAGGATGGATCATGTATGTGGAGACTTCCATGACTAACGACGGTCAAGCACAGAACACTGGTGTTATGTGTGGGGTCTCTCATACATCAACATCTCTAACGTGTTATATTACCGAACAACAACGACGAGCTCAGGACAGTGGCATTAATATGGATTAGCTCATTAACATGTCCAACCCGCCGACTGTGTGAACAGACTCACTGATAAGTGTCTGAGATTTTGGACAGAATCTTCTGAACATACACGTCTCACCATAAACACTTTGGATCTTTTTAATTTTCCACAGCTCTTTATTCCCACAAAAATAAAGCACTGCACCGTTTTATTGGCCGCTGTATCTACAGTGATGCCTGGGACAATCTCCTGAAAGCAGACACATCTAATCTCCCATCTCGTCTCACTGCCTCTGGGTGAAGGAATATTGATTATTCCCTTTCGTCAGATAAGTGAAATGATTTTCTTTTGTTAGGCCGCACCGCACGGCAGGAGAGAACCATTTGGAATTAGCATACATATCAAAGGTTATGCAAAGTAAAGGTATAAAAAGCCTCCCTCTCTCCATCGCTCTGCTTCTCTCCGTCCGTCTCTCTCTCTCTCTCTCTCTCTCTGATTTGTTCATACATGACTCCAGCAGGTGGTGTTTGTTCTGTTGCTTCCCAACGCTTTTGAAGAGACTGACAGATGTAGCTACCTGGCCTTCATAAGCTGTCATATTAACATTCATTGCCAAAGTTACCCATGCGTACCGGTTTCCACGGCAACCGGGGCGCAGGTAGGATCTGTAGGTCTTCGCCAAAGATGGGGAACCAATGAAACATGAATTAAATAAGAGTAAAGATGAATAAACTGTCAATAAAGGGTGTCTATTAGTAACCAATTACTGTCTAGTGCCTCTGCTGGCTGATTGCAGTATGAGGATTAGCACCGTCCCGTACTGTTCAGCAGCATTACAGCCCATATTCAGTCTCATTTTCCTCCTCGATTCTGTCGTTCCTGCTCCACTATCCGACTCAGCAGGGCATTTTTTTTGAAACATCATTTAAAACATGATTCTGTATCGTAAGAAGGCAGGACTACACTTAAGAATGAAGTGCTTGACAGCCTTCGCTGAACCCAGACCCACATGTTATGGCCCGTGAGTGTGATCTAAGCTGTCCAGATGTCTAATGGAGGGGGCAGCTCTAACCAAACGAGCCACATCGTCCATCTCATTGGTTATAATTATTAATGCATTTTCAAAATAACACTGCTTCATTTTCAGCTCTCTCTCTCTCTCTCTCTCTCTCTCTCTCTCTACTTTCATTCAGAATGACTTTTATGAAAAAGCTGTCTGATTACCTGCACAGTCCAAGGGTTCCAAAACTTTTGCACAAGACACCATTTAGAGAAATCCTTGCAAAACTGTACAGTCCAGCAAGTCCAGATATAAGGCAAGGCAGGTAACTACTCACCTGTATGGCAATGGTCAAAGAAGATGCCTCGTAGTGCTGCTCCACGATGCTGGCCACTCTCTGGGTGGTGGTGAACAGATCGGCCACTTCATCCGGCCGCAGGTCTCGGAACCGCTCCACGGGCCTTAATGGACATACTAACACATCTGCAACAGGGGCTGGTCAAGGAAACATTCTAGAAGAACAGTCAAATCAACGTTTATGTTCGAAACTGAAAAATAGAAATGTGTTTTAATGAAAATGAAAGTATTTCATCTCCTTTGTGCTGTAATGAGGAACATATAGCGCTTTTCTAGACACACAAGGATCCTTTACAATCAGCAATCTACACACCCACACTCAACGTTCTGCCTACCGGGAACCACCGTCCAGCTGGAGGACAACACTGAGCACTGGGGGAAGTGACAAAGAGAAATTCCAGCTTTCACACAGTTTTTCTTACTGATTTTATGACAGGAATGATGGTGGTTTGGGAACCAGCCTTGTGACTGGAAGGTCGCCGGTTTGATTCCCTGAACTGGCAGGACACAACTGAAGTGCCCTTGAACAAGACACTGACCTCCCCAGCTGTTCCCCGGGGCTGAGGATAGGGCTGCCCACTGCTCCGGGCAGGTGTGCTCACTGCCCCCTGGTGTGTGAAGTCACTAGTGTGTGTGTGTGTGTGTGTGTGTGTGTATCACTGTGTGTGGATGAGTTAAATACAGAGGATTAATTCTCGTGTGCAAAACACAGTGGGTTACTAAAGTACAGTATTACTAAAGTACAGTCCAAGCAGTGGGGTTTTCCATGGCTGGTCGCTGGTTAGGACAGTCCCGCTGTGGGACTTGAATATTCGGCAGAGGACATTCAGTTTTGAACATGATGCAACAGTCAGCTTTAATTCCACTAGTTAATCTAACCTGCTTCCACAGCACTCAGTCCGTCTCATCAGTGCCAGAACACAGGGACTCCCGTCTGGGGATAACAGGGTACAACACAAACACAGCTCTGTGGCTCCTCAGTGACCACTGCCTCACACTCTTATATCCCAACATCTGCATCAGTGACTTATCAGTGTGATGAATTATCACATCAGCTCAGAAAAGCAGATCAAACTCACTCCAAATGAATTCAATCCCAGTTTAAAGACCAAAGGTGCTTCCAGTGCATGTTTACTGCTCTGTCCACGTGAACATCATCAACCTGACAGGGGGCGGGGCTAAAGACATCCCTGACCCAGATATTGGGTTATAGAGGAAAATGAGAGCTCTTTACTCACACAGTGCTCAACGTTCAGAATAAAAGTCCTGAGAAGGAATAATACTGATATATACACACCAAAAGTAATAATAAAGGATGTTCAGTTTGTTTTTAATTTTATTTGGTTTATATTTATTTTTCAATTTAATCAATAAAAATAATAAATCAGAATTTTCAGAAATGTTTTGATCTAAACATGGTCATATTCATACAGATATTTACATTTATTTTATTTGTAAATCTCAAAGGAAGACAATGAGTGACGGTCTCCTATAAATACTTTTATAATGTTTTGATGAATAAAAGTACGTCTGCAGTTTTGACTGGAATCAAACACACCAGTATGAGGCACAGACAGAAATAAAGACGGGATATGAGCCATGTACTCTTCTGGACGTGCCCTGAATGCTAATGAACACACACACACACACACACACACACACACACACACACACACACACACACACACACACACACACACACAGAGTGAAAGCGCAGTACGAGTCAAATTGTTATAATATAAATGGCTGTGATGGGAGACGATAGGTTCAATTTGAAATGGAAATGGATGAGCAGTGCTGATAAACATCTCCACTCCAGAAGGCAGGCGTAGAGTACAGCACTGCTCACACACACACACACACACATACACACACACACACACAAACAGGGCACATCAAACTGCTTTATCACAAACATGATATCAAAGAAATATTTCTGGACTGGAACTCACCCTTTATTTCCTGACCTCTCCACCTCCCTCTCTCCGAATCAAAGCTCTGGAATTAAACTCAATGCTTGGGGAGGTACGGAGGGGGGTCTATGGGGCCATGGAGGTGCAGTGGGGGAGGTGTTCGGAGGTGGTATGGGGGGGCAGGTTACATCCAAATAAATCCAACCCAGCAAAACAGTACAAAACCCAGTCCTTTGAAGTCAGAAAGGTCAAGGAACATATTGGTCAGGAAGTTTCACGATGCGCAGGCCACAGCGAGGCCGCACAGGGGAAAGTAATCAAACTACAGGTGCTAACGGGCGCGAGCACTTAAGGAGTAAATGTCCAAGGGATGAAAAACATGGTGCAGCTGCCTTGCAGGTCACTGGATCGATAACCATGTTCTGGCTACTTCTCCTCTAAAACATCTCAGCATTTCTGTGCAATCTGGTTTTAGAGCACTAGATATAAAGGCGCAGGGTAACAGCAAAGTCAATATGTCAGTATTAACAGGCTGTACATTTAGCAGAACCAGTGTCATAACCTCATAAGTTCTAGGCCAATTGTGTGTTTTCGTAGTCTGACGTTCTTTATTCACCAAGACATTAGAAAAGTATTTACGGGAGACAGTCACACAAACTAGATACTATTATTTACTTCCTTAGAAATGTATAAATTACAGAATTCATATATTTGTATGAATTTGACTGTGTTTTGGCCAAAAAATTACTTCAAGAACAAATTAAGAACAATAGAAACACTTGTATCTCAGAAATCCTGTTGGAAATTGGTCATCCAGCGACTTGGAGCTAAAAATGAAAGAATTTTGATGAATTATTTGTAATGATTATATTAGCAAATATATCGATAAGCTCTAAATAATAGAAAATAGTCCAAAAAAATGAAAACACATTGAATGATGATTTTTATTATTTTAATTATTAACGTATGTATCAGTATTATACCTTCTGAAGACTTTTATTCTGAAATTTGAACACCACGTGAGTAAAGAAAGAGAACAAACAGTCCCTCCCTTCTCATTTTCCTTTGTAACCCAATATCTGATACTGAGATATGCAAAGTGAGGATCTTGGGTTCTAAGAGTTATGTAGATGAAGATCGGTTCTAGCCCTTGAACTTACTTTCTATTGGTTTATAAGGAAACTGAAGACACGCAGGCAAAGTGAGGTCATTCATAGTCTTTGGTTCATTACTTTGTGAAACTCATTCTTTCTTTATGACTTTATTTGAGCAGTAAATACATGTGGTTATATAATCATGTCAGCGTTTGAATATATTTGACTGAGATTAAAAATCAGTTTCTAATCATTCCAGAAAAACTCCAGGGCAGCTTTGTGAGCAGCCGTGATCTGGTGTTTGGGGAACCAGCCTCGTGACTGGAAGGTCGCCGGTTTGAATCCCTGAACTGGCAGGACACGACTGAAGTGCCCTTGAGTAAGACACTGGACTCCCCAGCTGCTCTGCGGGTGCTGAGGACAGGGCTGCTCACTGCCCCCTGGTGTGTGAAGTCACTAGTGTGTGTGTGTGTGTGTGTGTATCACTGTGTGTGGATGGGTTAAATACAGAGCTCTAAGTCCTGTGTGTGTAAAACACAGCGGGTTAAACGAGTATCATTACTGTTTAAACACTGTGTTGCATTTTGTAAAAAAAAAGAAGAAGAGAGCAAATAAATAAATCCCACAGTTTATAGGACGCGTCCACACAGACAGGACAGTGGATTAAGAACAGTGTTTTAACTTTTCAACTACGTGCTGCGTCTGTGGCATATGGTCGATTACCATGGTCAATAAATTCACTGATGTTCCATATAGTCTGAAAAGAACAGGAAATGTGCTGACGCTGGGAGCCTTTGTGGAAACTTTGGGGAAGCAAAAATAACTTTTGTGCTGTGATGATGGTTCAGGATTGAAGGCCTCTATAGATATCAAAGTTTATTTTAATTTTATTTATATATATATAAAACTTTCAACACTGATGAAGGACTAGAGGACGACCAACACAAACTGTGCAGAAACAGATGAGCTTCTGTCTCTGACTTTACATCTACAAGGTGGAGACACTCGGTAGGAGTGTCTGATAGAGTGGACAGTGAGTGGACACAGTGTTTAAACACTCCGGCAGCACTGCTGTGTCTGATCCACTTGTACCAGCAACACACACTAACACACCACCACCATGTCAGTGTGACTGCAGTGCTGAGAATGACCCACCACCCACTTCATATCTGCTCTGTGGTGGTCCTCAGGGTGGAAGGAGCCTGTCAAAGTGGTTGCACAGCCAATTTAAATTGATGGATTGATTAAAGCTGAAAGATGAAGGGATACTGATATTACCGACAGAGATCCAGAACCTTGCAGAACATCATGGGTGTATTACATCACTGTATTCATCACAAGAAAAAAAAAGAAAACAACCCTCAAGTGCCTGAAAATTAATGTAACATCAGTGTCATAAATCCATGGGATAAAGTAGATATAGCTAGTCAACTAGATAAAAGAGGCGCTTGAAGAGGCTACTTGGGAGTTCAATGAAAGCAAATCGTCACCTCGGATGACAGGCATGAAACGTCGGGCCATTGCTCTTGGAGGGAGATGATTACATGCCGCCGTTTCACGGCACAATGGACACGCCGGAGCCAGGCTCCTCCCTGGAGCCGGCCAGTGTGGCACAAATGATCAGTCACTGCTGCTTTCATGTTCGGCCCGGCGGAAGGAAATCAGATATCATATTAACTGATCTGTTCCCTCCCCACTGCCGTCCGCCAGAGAGCAGTCACCAGGGAGGAAAAATTAGGACTCGGCTTCAAAAGAAGAGACAGGGCTAGAGAGCAGGAATGGGAGGAGCAAAAAGAGTGTGAGCTCTGATGGGGGAGGTTTGGTTTGATGTTGAATGCTTGCTGTTTAACGGCAGCGACTCTATAATTCCATCAATCACATACTTTGTTTTTCATTTATTACAACATTAGTATGCAGAGTTTCAGTCAATATAGCTAACAAAACGGCTCTCAGTGCTCCGCCCACCAACGCATTCTGATGTGGTTCATGCAGCTGTAGTTCATCTGTTTCTCTGCAGACTTTATTCTCCTCCTTTCACCCTGATCTTCAATGATGATCCCCACAGGACCACCACAGAGCAGATATGATGTGGGTGGTGGGTCATTCTCAGCACTGCAGTCACACTGACATGGTGGTGGTGTGTTAGTGTGTGTTGCTGCTACGAGTGGATCAGACACAGCAGTGCTTAAACAGTGTGTCCACTCACTGTCCACTCTATCAGACACTCCTACCGAGTGTCTCCACCTTGTAGATGTAAAGTCAGAGACAGAAGCTCACCTGTTTCTGCACAGTTTGTGTTGGTCGTCCTCTAGTCCTTCATCAGTGCTCACAGGACGCTGCCCACAGGACGCTGTCGGCTGGACGTTTCTGGTTGGTGGACTGTTCTCGGTCCAGCAGTGACACTGAGGGGTTTAAACACTCCAGCAGCACTGCTGCGTCTGATCCACTCGTACCAACACTGCTCTGTGGTGGTCCGGTGTGGTTCTGGTCACTGAAGAATATGGAAACTCCACCCAGATAGGGACTTGAACTGATGACCCCAGTGCTGGAAGATAACCATCATGCCATCTAGACAACTTTCCACTCCTGCAGCATTTAACACATTCGGACTGACATCAGTGCGAGACACATACTTGCTCCACGGTGTGAAAAGAGAACATCAGTAGAGACAAACATGAAGAAAAGGAAGGGGACATGTTGGCTCATACGGTGATGCTTTGTTTGAATAGGTGGGTCGAGTAATTGCTTTCCACAGTCTACTTTGAGCTTCCTCATGACAGCAACAGAGCCCCTCAGTCCAGATCACAGCGAGAAGAAAGGCTCCTCCAAATCCAAAGCTTTGAGCAGAGTGAGATCACACACCAGCACTGTTTCTTGGAAAGACAACAGAGAGCGACGGAAAATCAGTAACATGGAAACACGCCTTCGATTGTTTTGGTCAAGCAAGCACAGCCAGCGACACGTCTGTACTGGCGATGCCAGAAACAGGCCCGTCTATGTTCCATTCAAAAACGGTGTCGCCGCTATTGTTAGGAGACTGTGACTTTGATCCGTGACAGTGACACTTTCATTATGTTAGCCAAGCATTAGCTAATGTGGGTGTGTTTTTGCTGACCCAACAGAACTGCACTGTTAATGCTCTCCATCGCTCTTCACTTCACTCTCAGGAGGCCTGCTCTGGCCTTTACCCTTCCAGCTTGTTGGCACTGTGTGACAGGGAAAGACCTAACTGTGGAATTGGCAATGTTGGCATAACAAACTACAAGATTAGACCTATTTAACCAACCAGCCTTGGTAAGTGGCATCATATCAGAGAGGAATTCAGCTCAGAAACAGTTACAACTTCTTACAATTTCTATCTGATTTCAATCCCAGTTTAAAGACCAAAGCAGCTTCCAGTGCATGTTTACTGCTCTGTTTACAGACTCTGACTGATCAGAGAGAGGGGGCGGGGCTGATGATCAACCTGCATACAGACTCTGGAAAGACAACTGGTAAAGTGGCAACCTGGTCATGGGTGCTCAAGGCAAAAAATCAGTTTATAACTTTACAGGACTGATAATAATGCCAAACACAGGACTCAGAGGTTTGGTGCAGTGCATGCTTTGAAGGGAGGCTACAGGAAAGCTTATACTTCCAAGACACGCGTAGTTGGCCATCCGCAAATTGCCACTATCACACCGTCAGTGGATAGATGAACAGTCTCGGGCAAGAACTCTAACTGCTAATTCGGTAAATCTTCTGATGATAGTGCCAATGGGCTTTGACAGTTGTGCCACTCAGAAGCCACAAGAGAGTGATATATAACAATTAGCACTCAGCTGAAGGAGTGTGACCCCCTAAGAGTGTAGGATTGAGAGTGGAGGCAGCAGTTGGGTGCAGGCCGGAATGACAATGCACCAGGCGACGTGACCAACTGTGGGTACTGTAGACACTCAAACCAAAATTACACCGTACCCTAGCCATTAAGAATGACCATGTTGTCATGTCTAAGTGTGGACATGTGTATAATCTTGTTGTCAACCCCCTTAACCTCATGTCCCCTAGGACAGTTTTGTGGATATTTTCATAGTTTGATGTACATTTATTCACCATTTTCATTATTTAATGTTTATACGAAACAATCACACAAGCCAGATGTCATATTCAGAAGATCATATTCAGAAGACCTTAAGCTGTGAGGTTTATTAGCCCTTAAGATATAAATATTAAATATAATTTAGATATTTGTGTAATTTGGCAATACAAACAGATCAGAAATCCTATTGGAGACTCATCATACAAAGAGTTAAATCTTTTATTATCCTTTCTCAAGACTTTTATTCTGAAATTTGAAATTTGTGCGAGCAAAGAAAGAGAGTGAACAGCCCCGCCCCCTCTCTCTGATCAGTCAGAGTCTGTGTGCAGGTTGAGCATCAGCCCCGCCCCCTCTCTCTGATCAGTCAGAGTCTGTATGCAGGTTGAGCATCAGCCCCGCCCCCTCTCTCTGATCAGTCAGAGTCTGTATGCTGTTTTTTTTCCTCCATTTTCTTAAAGATACCTCCTTTATACTGTCCATGTTTGTTTCACAGGACTCCAGTCACAGGCTTTGCCGTGTAGTGTCGACCTGCTTCGTCCAGCAGCAATATGCAAATGAAAAAAGCTACTGCACGAAGAACGTCGTCTAACCAAGCCGCATGCCGAGGCCTGAGCACAGTGGTTCTCAGACTGCGCTTCACATAGCTCCCCCTGGTGCTGTGAAGTCAGAAACATTACAGGGGCAGAAGAGTTCCTCGGGAGAAACACCACACAGGCACCACTAGCCTGTGAAGACCTTTTCAGGGGACGGTTCTTAAAGCAGTCCATCTCAATCTGGCTGAAAAAAGGTTTGAAACAACAATGACAAATAGCCACTAGTTAAATTGGACATTTGGGGGCAGCATGTTGTGCTGTTGACTGTTTTCCAAATGACTGCACTGCCCGGACTCAAACCGAGGGCATCAGAAGCAGCCATTTACCCTGACCCTCCGTCCACCAACACTTTTGAGAGCATCTAGAACATGTTCCCAATTCAACCCATTCAATTCAATGCAGAGAGCTGAATAACAACCCCAGCAGATGGACATTACCGTCCACTCCTGTCACTCCAACTTATTCTCCCCCCGCGGCTGCCGTTGGATGGAACCAATTGTATTCCACTCCATTTGATTTCAAAATGAGATTGAGTCATTTCCAGACGCCACGGCGAAACTCATGACAGCTGAAATCCAGACTAATCGCATCGTAACTCCTCGAAACGGCGCAATAATAACTCATTTAATGATCTGAATATGAAGATGAACTTTCTTCAGCCACCGTTTCCACTCAACTCAATAATAACCAATGATAATCAAAGATCAGCCTTATGTTCCATATTTGACACCGTTTTGCCAAACAGGTAGGTTTTCCCGAACATAGCAATTCAGTCTGCAGCCTTTCAGTGCTGCCTGAGCAGATACCTTCTCCGATACGGGCACCTGCAGATGGAGACCAAGACTAGCAACAGATAAACACTGCTCTGATCCTATTATTATCTGTCATAACAGTCATTTGACCGCTTACATCTAATTTCCTCTCCGGCTCTCTAGACTCGAGGTCCGTGTAATAAGAAGCCGGGCTTGAGATTGCCTTTACATTGCAAATGCAATCAGGCCTGTGTGGGGAAACATCTGCCCTCGAACCTTATCATTTTCCTCCGTGATGCCGACATTGTCTGTGGCTTATTTCAGACTTTTTCTTTTTTGCCGAACTAGCTGCCTCCCCCCCAACATCACCACTTTACATAATGCAGTGGGAAAATGGAGGAGCCGGATTAGGTGAGCGGAAGAAGTAAACAAACAAACCAACCGACCCATAAAAGAAATAAACAAAACAGGTATGAAGGAAATACAATTGGACCACAAATCCCCTGATTAGGGCTCGACGGCGCGTCTGCAGGCAATCCTGTCGGAACAGAAATTAAAACAGTGAGCGCCGCTGCTGCCGTCAAGAGCGATATTTAATATAACGATTAGTGCTCAGCGAAGAGAGTGTGACCTCTCTAATAGTGCGGGATTGAGAGCACGCGCTGCAGTTCTGAGCGTACGGGTGCAGGCAGGAATGTCAATGCATCAGCCAACGTGACCTACGCACTCCAACTGTCCAGCAGATCTGGGAACTTCAATGGGAATGAGACTGGAATGAAACCGTTAACCTGGCTGGAGCTCCAGGTTACTACCTTTATGACTAAAGCAGTGGAGCCCTGTGGAGAACCACGTTCGCTTCCCTGAAGAACCTTGCAAAGGACAATTCTTTAAATACGATAAACATATCATAACAATCCATGAGACTGACCCTATATAACCATGGTCTGGCAGGGGAGGGGCTGTTTTCTCTCTTTCTTTGCTCAAATTTCAGAATAAAAGTCCTGAAAAGGAAAAATGCTGATACTTACATAAATAATAACAATAAAAAAAGATATTTAGGTTGTTTTTTATTTTTTTATTTGGAACCAAAGTATCAAGTATTTTAAATACCTTTGTCAGTTTAATCATTACTAATAATCCATCAGAAACATTCACATTTCCAACATTTCTGAGATTGTATTAGTTTTTATAAGCAAAATAAAAAAAATTGAAGATGCAAGTAGCTTTGTTTTATCAAATAAAATCTGATTAGCCAAGGATCTCCTGAGAATAACAGTATCTGATGTTTGACGGTCTCCTGTTAATACCTTCTAATTCTTTGGTGAATAAAATGATGTTCATCCATTAAAAAATCCTTCAAAATTAAAGGTTTTTCTGGGTTTAAGAAGCAGCAGCGTAACGTTGGTGTGTTAAAGTGTCTGTGATGAAGATCAAAGGTGATCTGGCATCATACGAAACTGCACCCACACCATCACACCAGACCTTCTGGATGTGTGATGCATGACAAACTTCAGTTGGTCTTGGTGCTGACCACCGTGGTCATCTCCAACAAAGCAGAAGTAGGACTCACTGCCATCCTGAGGTTGATTCCTTCTAGGTGCAACTATTCGGTGGAACTGTGTTCTCTGGATTGACTCTCCGATTGGGGAGTTGGGGATGAGGAGGGGTGGTGATCATTCAGCATCCTCACATCAGTCATGCTCATCACTGAATGCAGAGACAGTTGACGGAGAGACGGAGAAAGTCTTTCTTAGGTGGAGTTTCGTGGTCCAGTCTGAGAAGCTCTGGACTGAGCTGATGAATCCAGTTCATTTGTGTTTCCACAGTAAGTGTAAAATGTTACAGGATGAAAAATGGTGAGGAGACTTTTCCACTCTCCAGAAACAGCTGAAGTTTTGACACCTAATATAGCTATTTTGGATGCTCAAAGTCGAAGCCTCTGGACACAAGCTGCGAGACGCGCGCTGTTAGCCTGGGACGAACGCAGTGGGCGAGAAATGAATCCAACTACCTCCACCTCCCAAACACACACACACACACACACAGACACACACACACACGAACTTCAGGCAAAGAACTGTCAAAACAAAGAGCTTGCCTCGCTCAGCTAGCCATCCACACGGTCTGGCTGATTAGAGTTGAGCAAAAAAAGGCCAGAAAAAAAGCCTTCGCCCTGGAGAGTGACACCACACTGCAGATGAAGGCTGTGTTTTTGAGAGGCATCTTGCTAAAAGGTGTGTGTGTGTGTGTGTGTGTGTGTGTGTGTGTGTGTGTGTGTGTGTGTGTGTGTGTGTGTGAGAAAAAGAAAAACAGAGAACGACAGAATAGCAATCCCAAGGCTTTTTACTTGTCTGAATGTTGTGACAACATTGCCTTAGTGTTGTATAATGGTTATCAGTATGTTGTCATACACGGTGACAACCCAGTGTCTTAAGTCATGTTGATCTATGACTCCTGAGTGTCCTAGCAGGACTCACATTCTATTGATATGCCAAGAAGGAGGGCAGAGTGAATATCCAGCGTCAGAGCAGCGTTGAGGTCGAGTTGAATATCGATCAACCAACATCCAGGAAAAGACGTCGAGTGTTGAATTTATTCTGACCTACCAAAAAAAAAGACCATTCAATGCCTGAATTCACGTTGATCTATCAGAACTTCAGATAAACTGACAACCTAACATTACAGCAGTGCAGCATTAACGTCCCCGTCATGTTGGTTCCTGGTGGTTTGAAACGGTATCTAACGTGCAGTAATGGAGATGTTTTTTCCAGCATAAAGGAAACGTTGCAGTAATCGTCAGGGACGCTACAGATGAATTATTCATTTTTACCACAGAAGCAGCCCATATAATTAAATCTCATGACTTTTATTTCAGCAAATATATGTGCAGTTTAAAGGAATAAAAAGCACCGTGATGGAGATTGGCCCCGGACATTAATACTCCCTCTTTGTCACACATACCACCACACACAGCAGGACACAAGCAGTAATTACATCAATTAGGCATAAAGAACTGTAATTACATTGTGAAGCATGAGGTGTGTGTGTAAGTGTGTGTGCATTAAGTGGGAAGAGGGTTGGTGGGTGAGTCTGGAGAGGTGGTGAGTAGCTGTAGTGAAATCGTTTCAGGTGTAGCACTGATACAATATCACACGGTCGGCTGTTTGAGGAGCTGGGATAAGAAAAGTCAAACATCACAGCGGTGGTGTGCGAGTGTGTGACGTGTGATACGAGTGGATCGGACACAGCGGTGCTGCTGGAGTGTTTAAACCCCTCTGTGGTGGTCCTGTGGGGTCCTGATCATTGAAGATCAGGGTGAAAGGAGGAGAATAAAGTATCAGAGAAACAGATGAACTACAGTCTGAATTATAGAACCACAAAGAGCTCCTGTGTGATCAGAGGAGCTGATAGAGTGGACAGTAAGAAACAAGGAGGTGGTCATAATGTTGTGTTCGAGAACAAAGTGCCCTAAAAACTAATCTCACGATATCTTCTAAGGAAACTTCAGTTGGTTACATCCCTTCATTCCGAATTCCCTGCAATGTCATCTGGTAAAGATGCATTTTAACCCCAAAGAAGATGACGAAAGGACTGATGATGCAAAATCGTCCAGTGTAGTGATAAAGCATTCATCTCTACATCCTTCTCACTTCCCTTTGAACCCAACACTTTCACACCCTGTGGTTCTCACTTAAAATGCCCAACGTCCACGTGAATTATGAACACAGGGATTGTTGCAAGAGCAGCAGCCAGAACAAGCCGTAAAAAATCAGGTTTGTTGTGCATTATTGAGCCAAACGCTATGAATTACTCATGATGTATTTGTTAGACTTAGCAGTGATTTGAACCGAGTTTCTGAAACTGCAATTTAACCTTCAGTCTTGAGTCTTTTGGTCTCAAACTATTTATAAAGATCACAGCTCTGGTCTTGTGTGACTTGCTCGGCAGCATTTCACAGACGGCCGCCGAGTGAACGGACTTGCCTGTGAGGACCAGCCCGTTCAATCACTGCTTCAGAACAATTCCCTCAAAACATATACGTGGTTCATCTGTTTCTCTTTATTCTCCTCCTTTCACCCTGATCTTCAATGATCAGGACCCCACAGGACCACCACAGAGCAGATATGATGTGGGTGGTGGGTCATTCTCAGCACTGCAGTCACACTGACATGGTGGTGGTGTGTTAGTGTGTGTTGCTGGTACAAGTGGATCAGACACAGCAGTGCTGCTGGAGTGTTTAAACCCCTCAGTGTCACTGCTGGACCGAGAACAGTCCACCAACCAGAAACGTCCAGCTGACAGCGTCCTGTGGGCAGCGTCCTGTGAGCACTGATGAAGGACTAGAGGACGACCAACACAAACTGTGCAGAAACAGATGAGCTTCTGTCTCTGACTTTACATCTACAAGGTGGAGACACTCGGTAGGAATGTCTAATAGAGTGGACAGTGAGTGGACACAGGGTTTAAACACTCCAGCAGCACTGCTGTGTCTGATCCACATTCGAGCACTGGTTCAGAACATATAGAAGCCTACCATAAAGACCAGCCCTTCCATGGAAGCGAGGAAAAGTGTAATTTCAGAATTTGATGGGAGTTCAGGAGAGGAACGGCACGACAAAATCCCAAAATGTCCCAATACCCATGCTTCATTTCCAGTGTCACCGCTGTGCCAATGAAAACACTGGGCGTGATTGAAGACACAGCATCCTGCAATTCAAGGTTGATTTTCTGAGATTCTCTGACCCATAACTCCACTCATCAGCACTCTACACACCCTGCTGCCCCCTCAGGTTAATGGCGGCGTGTGCACTCGCACACGTACACACTGCTTCACATGTGGCCCTCTGTCTTACTCTCAGAATGACAGACGCTTCCAGCTTGGCCTGCAGAGTCATCCTTCACACATGATTAGCAAGGCAAATAGGCAGGAAGGTGAGCATATTGCGTGAAGAAGGTCCTAAACATGACATCTGGAGTAAGACCTTCCATGATGAAAGGGACGAGGAGAACGGGGTAGTTGACTGAGGATGGACAGCAAAGGCCCAATCACACTGGCTCTGACAGGGACATTTCATAAGTGCAGCTACAGTCTTTTCAAAGGAAACCACTATTTTACGTCGCGAACTTTGACACACAAACTGTCCGTTCTTTAGTACAGCGAGACTGAGACTGAGACTGAGACTGAACAGACACACCTCACTATCATAGTGCACTCTGTCACACACCTCACTCTTTCATTGTGCACTCCATCACACAACTCATGGACCCATAATTATCCTACTTCTAATTAATGTTCCAATAATGTGCGGACAGAACAGTACATACAGTACGTGGACAGAGCAGTAAACATGCACTGGAAGCTGCTTTGGTCTTTAAACTGGGATTGAATTCAGATGGAAACCAGTGAGTTTGAGCTGTTTTCTGAGCTGTAAATGGCCACAATGTGCGGATCTCAGATCTCAGGTTCTAAGCAACGCTGACAGCTTCACCACTAGAGGGCATGTGATTGTTTTTTGATGAACTGATGGAAAGTAAGCGAGAAAGTGTAACATTGTATCACAAGAAGAACAGAGAAGCTATATGCTTTTTGACTAAATCCTTCAATGACAACAGAGGCACACAACGTAGGCGTCATCACGGGAAGTGCCAGACAGCCTTCAAAGATCTCACACTGCACTCGCGACTTTGCTGACTTTGCAGAGCGCTCTGCCCCAGAGTTAAAATGAATGAAGACACAGTGTTGAAGACGAGAGAGAGAGACAGCAGTACAGCAGGAGCCGTGATGAAGCCTGGCATAAGTGGGTGAGATAGTTATGGTGCACAAAGAGAGGGTAACCTCAACACAATGCCGGCAGCGTGCAAAGAATGCAAGAGGAATAACTGCTCCCCATCATGTTCTTTTCAGAGAAACAAAGCCGCGCTGTACGAACCCGAACCGTGCCGCCGGCACAAAATGTCTGCCTGCTTTAACATCCTGCCTACATCATACATCATCTGGAGTCGCACGGAAAAACAGAAACAAAACACAACAAGAGCCAAGTTGGAAAAGGGGGACAGCGGTGACTGATGCATCTCATCGTAGTACAGGCTCAGCAGACAGCATTTTGTAAACCCTTTAAGAGCATGCATCTGTTTTGCATTTGATGGATTATAAGCTACACCCATGCATGTTCACGAGAAGACTGATGCATCTGCGTTCTTTCATTTCTTTAAGAGCATTCGCGAGGCCTCTCTCGACCGGAGCATTTCTCTTCATGACCTCTTTTTGGGACAAATCCTTTACAGTCCAGAACGCACTGATGTGGGGGCTCCTAATTGCATTAGTATGATTCTGTAAAAAGAAAAGATAAATGAAGATGCTTTCAAAAGCTTAGACGAGACGACCCTTTAGAACTCCATTAGACCAATTGTGTGGGATGTTTTCTTGGTTTTATTCACCAAAACATTAGAAACGTATTGATAGACTTTCATTCAGGAGATACTAGACTACTCAGATATGTCTTTGAGATGTACAGATTAAGAGAATTTAAATATTTGGTCCAAAGTTGACTTAGCTGATTGACGTGTCACACGAGGACGAATTAGAGCAGTCTAGGATCTCCTGAAAATAACGGTATCTCATATGAGTCTCCTATAAATGCTTTATTAATGTTTTGGTGAATAAAAGAACGTCATACGATGAAAACACCCCACAAAGTGAGCCTTGTGTTCTAAACGTTAGTAAAAAACATTGACTTTCACTCTGGTTTTAAGGCTGCTGATCCGAAAGGGTTCAAACGAAGACCCCTGTGTCTTGCTCCATGTCAAATATTGCTTGGGTGAGCTCTGATATGCAGCAAAAGATATCACTCACCCAGAGACATATCGCAACCGAATGATGAATAAACATATTACTGGAGAAGCAGGGTTTGAAATTATGTCTGGATGACTTCATATTTGCTCCATAAACCTGACAAGAGTCCTTTAAATAGCAGGCAGATTTACAGCCTGTGTTCAAGGAGAGCATCTACCTATAAAGTGTTTCATCAAGTAAGAGCTGGAAGAGCTGTATAAGCCCTGCATTGCCAAACAGGTTTAACGTTAACATCAGTGCTGGCTTAGAGAATGAGGTCAGTGACGGGGGTGTCCAGTCTTCTGGAATTGAGATTCTTTCTTTCTCAAGTCCCAACAGTGGCTAATTAGTAGGCGATCGATGTCCATGCTTTCTTCTTCTTCTTCTCAGTAGCAGCATTGGCAAGTTTCGAACAATCCTGTGACACAGCAGACGTACTGGTGGTTCGGTGGGTGTGGGGGGCGGGGGGCACCATCATGGAAGGAAATTTCTCACGCTATATCTGGAAGCGTTCAGCATTCAAAAAAGCGAGAAAGAGATTTCCCCTCCACTTCCGTCAATAACGAGTGCACGGCTCATTCGATAGCAGGCGTCCTGGGTTCTCCTTGCCTGTGCAATTATCACTAAACTGTCAGGTAGGATTAGGGGCTGGTAAGCCTCAGTGAGCGATCAGCAACACAAGGAAAAAAGCCCAGAAGATCTGCAGGAATCAGGGGGTCTTACGGTACATCCTTCAAATGAAGCACAATGTAGGTGCTGAGGGAAAGCTCTGGCAAGGGCACAGGATAACAAATACACCTGTTCTCCTCACCAGCCCTATCTCCCAGGGATCAGGGTAAGCTTCCAGGATCCAAGGTATGGATGCGAAGGCTTTAATGATCTCATAAGATAGTTATATAGCGTGTAGAACTAAATCCAGTCCTAAGATGTGACCTTTTAGTGGAATCTAGGACGTATTTTCTCCCCTCGCTCTCTTCTTTTGATCCTCAACAAATAGGCGAGAAAAGCAAGGTCACTGGATTTCCTGACGCTGCAGTTTGTTCTCCGGTTCTGATTGCATCACCATCCAGTTCTTAATATATATATATATATATATCTACGGAAAGTACTCACAGAGCTTCCACATTTTGTTGTTTCAGCTTTATTGCAATTCAATTCATTTTTCCCTCTAAATTCTACACACAAACCCTCATCATGACAAAGTTTTTTTTAAATCTTTATACATTTATTAAAAATAAAACAAAAATATAACGTACAGAAGTGTTCACAGCCTTTGCCACGAGACTCAAAATTGAGCTCAGGTGCATCTCGTTTCCACTGATCCTCCTTCAGATGTTTCTACAGCTTGATTGGACACCTGTGGTCAATTCAGTTGATTGGACTTGATTTGGAAAGACACACCTGTTTATGTAAAGTCTCATAGTAGACAGTGCAGGTCAGAGACAAACCAAGACATGAAGTCTAAGGAGCTGTCTGTAGAGCTCAGAGACAGATGTGTGGAAGGGGACAGAGACATTTCTTTCTCTCTCTCCCTCTGTATATATATAGGTAACTCACAAAGCACACATTGATTGAGAGTACGAGGTATCCTCTGAATAATGAGTGCAGGATCACAGCGCTCCATCTCAGCAAAGTGGTGACAAATTATATGGGTTCAGATCAAAGTTTTGAACCTATTCCCTGGTGAAGGAGCTCTCTCTTTAAAAAAACACAGCATCGATCGGCTCCATTTAAATTCTGCAGCTATACATACAAACGCGGCCCCTCAAAAACAAGCCCTCAGACAGGAATTGACAGTTTTGTCCAGGCTAATCGATAGCATCAATTCACAACCATCCTCCACATCTGATATGATCTGATATGATTAAACAAGAAGGGACACGAGGGGGCAATCAATAAACCACCGCAACCTCCGAGATGAAATCAAGCTATTCTGAAGAGCAAGCTTGTTTTCTAGCTTTACTATTAGACACGAAAGACGGTCTCTGTGGATCACAGGGTTCAAGCTGTCAGAAGAGACGGGACCTCAAAGACAGTGAGATGTCACGGCATTAAGCCACTTATGCCCGATTGCTTTCCAGCAAAAAGAATCTCCACCCTCTCTGCTGGCTGGGAGAAGGGTCAGGTGGTGGCAACTCTCACAACATCGGAGAACGTTTCCAAAGATCAGGGCCGTCCCTGATGCAGTCCCGCTGCCTCTGACGGCACTCGCTACTCTTTGTCGCCACTTTAGTAGCTGCTGTTTCCATTCTGATCTTCAATGCCGAAGCATGCCTTGTCGGAAAAAAAGAAGAGAAGCCAAAGAAGAAAAGCACCGATCTGATTATTAGAGTGCAAAGCAGATGAGGTGAGGCGAGACCTTGGGCTGTGTTTAGCATGTCCCTAAAGGCAAGCCTATGGGGGTGATGCCACATTTGTGTGGTTTGTTCTTGAAAGCTTTGTTAGGGAAGAGAAACAGCGGTGTAGATTTGGGGCATTGCTTTTTCCCCAACATCACTGGAGGGAATAAGAAGATGAAGGCGAGGGGGGGGGACTCCCTCCATTTGTGTTTGCGGTCTGAAGACAGCAGACTGCTGGGACAATATTCGGATTTGGTCTTTGATGACAGTTGAGAAGGATGACAAAATGCTCTTTGTGTAGCCATCTGGTACAGAGATGAGAGAGGAGGAATCCAAGGAACACAGAATCTCTGGTAATTGAAAAAACAAAATGATGGCAGAACGATAAGAAAGCTAATATGTTTGTCATTGCTGATGTTGCTGCTTCTGTCGTTTGGCTGTAATATAAAGACCAGCAGCACCACCAGCACCACCAGCACCACCCAAAATAAGGAACCTTTTCTGACAGACTGTGGCTTCTTGTACAAGGATGCTACATCCTAACTGACGCTGCACGAGTTACTGACACGCTGTATATCACGTTGAACGTTCAATATGTCATAAAAGCATGAAGCTGTGTCTTCGGCGAGTGCGTTTCATAGGATTGTTGTCGCTTTTATTGTGTTGCAACTCTTTCAATAAGCTGCTCTAAAACACTTCTCACAAAGCGCCTTCGGTAGCGGAACAATGCGCAGACGCACTTTATAGTTATAACCCAGAAAACAGCCTCTGAAAAGACGTCCCTTGTGTCGGGAGAAAAAGTAGAAAAATGCGAAAATGTTCACGAACGATAAATATTTGATTAGATCCTTTGTGAGAAATGATGTAGCACTGTCACATTACAGCCTTCTCCGCGGCCTTGAGATCCGAGACTGCCACGTGAGCCTGGGCTTGAAAAGAAGACGCGGCGTGAAGATGTCATCACGCATGCGGCTGAAAGTTTACAGGGAACAATAAAGATTACAGACAAAAGGGAAACAGAAGAACAGAGGAAAGAAAAAAGAAGAACAGCAGCGACAAAAGCAGCAAAGACTAGTGCTCTTGGCAAACTCTTGTAGATCGCCAAAATAGGACGCTATCCCGCGCCAATTAAAGAAGCGTCACGACTCTTATAAAAGCATTAGCCTCCACTTAACACCAGCTCCTGAAACGGGGAGGTTTCTGCTGCTTTACTAGGAGTAACCAATCCTTTTTTTCTCCTCTGCAACAAGAAGGTATCTTTGCCACCAGGAAAAGGGCAAATCCACAAGGGATTCTGGCGCTGATCAAAGCATCCAGCCAATGATCAAAAAAACAAGAAAAGGTCCCTGGTGGTACGACCACCTTCCGCTACACGTTGAATTCCCTGGTGCAAAAAAAACAGAACAGTAATAGAACAAGGATGCGTTCCCACCGTGCTCCTCCAAACCCCCGATCACCGACTCCCTTGCGTGACTCCAAGCCTCGCGGGCCTAGAAGGCAGGAAAGCGATCCATATTTCAGCCAGATAATGATTTCCCAACCACAGACACGTGTACGCCTGGACGAATCTTATGGCACCCGCTCCTTCCATCCCTCTTGAAACATCTGATCTGAACAGGATTCATTGAAACTTGTTTCCAGAAGGCCACGTATCTCCGCTTTCCCAGAGCGAGAAAGGAAGCAGCACAAAAGTTGATGCTTAAAAGTGAAACAAGAGCCTCATCAAGCTTTAATTCAACAATATGATGCCACCGAGAGAGAGATGCACGGCCCTCATCCCACAGGGCCTTTTCCCCTGGTCTGACCAAAGCTTCTGCAATAATTTTGTAAGAGTGTGTAAAGCTTTGGCGTGATTGTTTGCTGCATGGCGACTTTGATTTAAGAGCCGTTTTTTTTGAAAGGCGATGTTGGGAGAGATCATGTTCTATAGAAGACGGAATCCTTGAGTTCTCTCGCCGTAAGCAGCCGCTCGCAAAAAAAAACAAAAACAGAAAAACACTTGGAGCTCCAAACGCTTTTTGTAACAAAAGGGTAACAAAAGGCAAACAAACTGCAATAACAACACAGCAGCACAAGACAATATCTGTGTTGATTCTCCTTTTAAGAGTGAACTTAGATGAGATGGAGATGGAACTTTAAAGGAACTGTGGATTATTCAGTTCCCACTCAGTTGCCTTTAATCTCAAGGCCAGGTGAACAAAATGATGTACAGGTATTTTCATTATTTGGGTACTTAGAGGTTAAAAATGCTCATCAAATTCTCTTTATTTTAAATGTAAATATAGACAGAATTGATCATCAGCCCGCCCCTCTCTCTGATCAGTCAGAGTCTGTATAAGGTTGATCATCAGCCCCGCCTCTCTCCTGATCAGTCAGAGTCTGTGCAGGTTGATCATCAGCCCGCCCCTCTGATCAGTCAGAGTCTGTATGCCAGGTTGATCAGCCCGCCCCCTCTCTGATCAGTCAGAGTCTGTATGCAGGTTGATCATCAGCCCCGCCCCCTCTCACTGATCAGTCAGAGTCTTCATGCAGGTTGAGTTTGTACATGTGGACAGAGCAGTGACATGCACTGGAGAAGCTGCTTTGGGTGTTAAGCTGGGATTGAATCTGAATTAATGGCTGATGATTGATCACACAGTGGAACAAGAGTTAAGAGGGTCAGTGTTGTACTGTGTTGTGTGTCATGTCTGTAGGTCACTCTGATCCTGAGGTCTAAAAGCATCCACTTTCCTATAAAGTGCAGATCTTGGTTTCTAAGGTTTAATTCTCTTATTTTTACAAAGTAAAAGAATGAGCAAATATTCTTTTCATCAAAGGAACCAAACTACCAGCAGCACTTCAGCTCACTTACTCCTGCTCCTGCCTTTGCTCCTCAATAAACAAGAAGAAACGAAAGGAAAACAAGACATTAGCAGACATATTGCATGTGGGCAAATTCTACAATTAAAGGTTTCTTTCTTGTTTGATGCAACAAAGTGCATGAAATGCTTTTATCATAATTGACTTATGATGTGCGTCATTTCTCATAACATAGAGATGAAATGCTCCAAGAAATTGGGGGGGGGGTGCACTTGAACAGAATTAGAAATGAGCAAACTAAATATCATATAAACTCTTCCGTGGGCACACAAAAGCAACCGAGACAACCAGCTGCGTGTTCAATGTTCCTTCCCCTTCCATTAGGAACTGCCGGGCACAATAGTCGAATGAAGCTCCTTTCAAACGGAAACATTCATTCATATATTTACACAGAAAAGAATGATCCATCTTCTTCTGATTACAGATCCTCCATCACGCTCACAACAGCCACCATATACACCTGTCAAATTTCAACATATAGATAGACGACCTTCGTTTGGTCAATGATGACGAGGATTTTAAAATGAGTTCAATAATAGAAATGTAATTATCAGTACAGTACAAAACATTTATCATTACTTAAAATGTATAAAACCAAAGTGCAATACAGCTGAAGATAATTAGAACAGTATACAGAGGATTTTGGAGAAGCTTGTTTTAAACCTCGTACATTAGTTTGGTTTGCTCTTGATGGTTGATTAGGTGAAGCTCCGGTGAATCCGTCTCTCGGGCCTTCGTTTCTTCAGTTCTGTGTGATTATTATTATATTTTCTGTTTCTTAGCAAATGTCTGTATGGTTTTAGAGATGGACCCACAAATGTTCAGTCCTTCGCTGTAAAACTAAAATAAACTGAGATATTTTTTGGTTTCTAAAGGCTAAGACTAGTGTTAGTTTAAATAAGTCTTAGTAAAGTGTTGATAAAGTGTTAGTAAAGCCTTGGTAAAGCGTTGGTAAAGCGTTGGTAAAGTGTTGGTAAAGTGTTAGTAAAGTGTTATAGTACATAAAGACCATTCTACTGGATTGTCTTCTGCTGGATTTATCTCTGCTGGTCTCCAGACCTGTCCCTGATTGAAAATGTGTGGGCAGCTATTGGGCTTTATCAACACTCCACCCCTACCACACCATCTGCAGAACTGAGTGAGAACATTCAAGCTGCATGGGATGGACCAGCTGATCAATGGACATCAGTGGAGAACGTCCAGGCACAAAAAGCACAAAAGCATCTCAGTGTGAACATCATGACCACAACAGCAGAGAAGACCACGAGTGGTTCAGCTCAAATCCAGCCAGAAAACCCGAAAGCTGAGAGCTGCAGTGGACCAACACTGGACATCTACAGACTGGAGAGACATAGTCTGGACTGATGAATAGCAAGATTTCTGCCCAAGGCAGATGGCGGGGTCAAAACATGATGCCAACAGCAGCGTCCGAGAATTAAGCTGCCTTGTGTCAATAGTGCAGGCTGGTGGAGTGGTGTAATGGTATGGAATGTTTTCTTGTAGTTATTCCCGAATTATTCCAGTCCATCATTGCCCCAGTTCACAACCTGCGGAGTGTCATACCTACCGTCCTCCTAACGGCTGCTTCCATCATAAGCACCACGTCACAAAGCAGAAGTCCTCTCTGATAGGTTTAATGAAACCCAGCGGCCAATTGCAGGACATACTTCACATCCTGACGTCGTGTGTATGTTAGGCCTCGCAAGAGCCTCAGCCAGGCAGCAGCGAAATGAGCTCGTGTCGCCTTCACCTTAAGCAAGCACCTGGGAAAAGGCAGCGTGTGCGGCGGCCTGATAACTAGTTAATCACTTCCTGCCCGGCGCTTTATTTATGAGGGACAACCCACATGCGGATACGTTTTTTAATTTGCTGTATAATTGCGCGTGCCGTTAAATTGGGATGCAGGGCCTAGATTAAATTTAAAAGTCAAATGTCTCATGGGCTGGAAAGTTAGTGCCATGCCTTATGCATGGCACCTTCCTGTGACATTAGCCGCGGGCCTGTGTTTACGACATTGCCCGGCGTTTGATGGACAGCACCCTGTAATTTCACAGATTGGCCTTTGCAGTTTGGGAAGGAGTCTTCAATCAAAAGATAAATGGGACTACATATTCATAATTAATGTCATTGTCTGACCTTGACATCAGCGAAGCGCCAGTGCGTAACCGTCTTAAGACTTGGCTTTAATCAAGGGTTTAGATTAAGCGGTCCATTTATTCATCTTGCATTCGGTGAAAGTAACATTGTAAAACATGATTACTCGATGAAACAGTCATCATTCCTTCCCTCACTATCTCCTAACCGTAGCCTCGCGCGCCAGCTTGGCGAAGCAGTTGAATGAGCAATATGTGATTCATTTCAATTTTGTATAAATCCATAAAATTAGCCACTGAAGATGACAGCGGAGCAGGAACGGAGCACTGCAATCTGTTCAGAATGATGGATTGGCTGCAAACAGAGCGAATAACTGTGATTAGAGTGGCTGGGGTCTATCAAAGTCTTCTTCCAAGAAAGACCATTGCACACACTTCTGCCTCAAAGTTGGAGGCGGCAGGAAGGAGTTTCTCCTTCAGAGCTGTTCCTCTGATCAGCTGTGTTCAGGCTGTTACGTGCAGAGCTTCTACTTCTTTATAAGTAATTTCTCCTCACCTGTAAATTGGTATGATATATATACGGTTTCAGTTTCAACTAAATTATGTATTTAAATGTAATTTTTAATTAAAATATCTTTGTAATTTTGCTTTTATTTTCTAAAATAAAAGTCATTTTAACTTTTCTTTAAAAAGATTAAAGCTTCTTTCATCTTGGATGCATCACAAAGTCTCTAATTGGCCTGGGTGGTCCAGCACTGACAAACAGTCAGCGGGGTGGCGACCTTATCAAGCCAGTGGACAGATATACGCTGGCTATGGTCATATGATGACCCAGAGAACAGGACAGAACAATAAGACTGCTGTTCCGTGGGTGATAACTGCCCGAGTCTCACTGTGGAAAGTGTAATTTAGGCTTTAGTGTAAACGATGTGCTTAAAACCTCAATCACACAAGAAAAGTTAGCAAACAGATTAGTGTGGAGGACAGGCTGCTGTAGGACTTTGCTGTCCACAGGTGTCTACCAAGCTGAAAAGCACAAGCAGATCAGGCTCGTCCAGCTGGTTGACCAGCACAGAGTATGTTATTGTTTATGTTGATGGTTTAACTGGTTTACTAGCTTGACCCTCCTGAGTGAGCTAGTCAACCTTCATAGACACCTTTCACCCTGATCTTCAATGATCAGGACCCCACAGGACCACCACAGAGCAGATATTATGTGTGGGTGGTGGTCATTCTCAGCATTCTTAGCATTCAAGCTGGAGTGTTTTAAACCCTGTGTCACTCACTGTCCACTCTGTGGAGCACTACCTAGTGTCCCCACCTGTTCTCGGTCCTGGTGACACTGAGGGTTTTAAACACTCCAGTGCAGCACTGCTGCGTCTGATCCACTCGTACCAGCAACACACACTAGCACACCAGCACCATGTCAGTGTGACTGCAGTGCTGAGAATGACCCACCACCCACATCATATCTGCCTGTGGTGGTCTGTAGGGTCCTGATCATTGAAGATCGAAAATAGAAGAGTAAGAATCTGCAGAAACAGATGAACTACAGTCTGAATTAGAGAACCACAAAGTATAAGTCTCGACATGAAACTACTTCCAAAGTGCAGCTCCGGGGTTCTAGAAGTTAAACAATTCTGGTCTTCAGCTGGATTTTCCAGATCAGTACAGACAGCTATGCCTCATCAGGTCATACCTAACTAAGCCACATTACTGACACCGTCACCAGCGATTGTTTATCGTCAGCACGGAGACTTGAGTACACAATTAATTGCGTGGTATGCTCGCCAAAAACTATCTAATGGCAGGAACCCAAGTTTTGTGAAAGGATGCACATTATCAGTCTGAAAAATCGCTCGACTAATGGGGCCTTAATTTGATTTAATTACCGAGTTCATTAGCAGCGGAGAATTAAAGCATGTTTAGCTTCAGGGCTAGTCAATTCTCTTCTATGTTAGCGAATTTCCCAGCATCTGGAGCACCTGTTCTCCGTCGCTCACCGGTCGGCAGGTAGCAGTGTAAGTGTGTGTGTTTATGTTGGAGGGAAGGCGTATTTAATCCCATTGATTTCTTAGCTCCATTGTTTTCTTTGCTTATGTTAAAGAGCTTTGTTCCAGGAACGTTTCATTTAGACTTTGACTTTCCGATCCGTTCCCGTTTCCCAAGGTATGAAAACAGAGCAAAAGCGATGCGGGCAGAGTAATTAAGCGCGCTGTCCGCCTGCCTGGCCCTAGCATGCCAGTTCTGAGTGAAAGTACCATTACAGCAGCAGGACAGGGCTGAACTGGGCTATCATCTCCTCCCGTGACTTCACTACTCTTCTGCTGGACACGTTTCAAAGCGCTCGCTAAATCAGGTCCCCACTTGTGTTTAAGGAGACTCCAGAGGGAGCATGGTGTATGTCATGCCACATTCTTCCCATCCAGGCTACCCATCAGGGGTGTGTGTGTGTGTGTGTGTGTGTGTGTGTGTGTGTGTGTGTGTGTGTGTGTGTGTGTGTTTCTGTGACAGCAGGCCACCTCCAGAATGCCGTTATGGATGCAGTTGGCGGTAGCTCTGAGCAGGTCCTAGTCAGAATAGGACATATGGGCACTTTCAGACAAGACGGGAAAGGTGTTACTTTGCAGTGTGTGTGTGTCTGTGTGTGTGTGGTGTGTGTGTGTGTGTGTGTGTGTGTGTGTGTGTGTGTGTTTGAGCTGAGGGCCCATGCCCAGCGGGGAGCAGACAGCACCCAGCTGAGCCCCAGCTCACCCCCCTCAGGGCCTGGAGCACAAGCCATAGACCCCCAGTGCTTTGAGGACCATGGAGGAGAAAAGCACTTCAGACACGGACACACACACACAGCCTGGGGTCACAGAGGGAAGCTGCCCGCACATGAGATGAGGCGTGTGTGGTTGTCCGCCATGGCATATTTGAGGCGATCGGGTTGCACGTCCAGAAAACCTTTCTGTCAAGCCTCTTTTAGTTGGTTCTTTAAAAAGAACATTTTAAAAGAACTCTATATACACTCGTCTAACGTTTACAGGCACCAATCATGGACATATTATTATTATTGTTATTATTATTGTTATTGTTATTATTATTATTATTGTTGTTGTTGTTGTTATTATTATTGTTATTGTTATTATTATTATTATTATTATTGTTATTTGTTGTTATTATTATTGTTGTTGTTGTTATTGTTGTTATTATTACTATTTAATAGAAATATCAAGGCTTTATTGATCATACAGTTCTGTAGAGGCAGAATGAGCCATAACATACTATCCTTCACCTCGACTCTCAGTCCAACTGTGTAGGATATTTATTAGTTAGATGTTGATTTATTTATAGTCACACATGCAGATCTTGTTTTCAGATCTTAAGCTACTGAAATTTGTATTCGTTTGAGATGAAACTATTAACAGAACTCCATAATTTGCATGATTTCTTTTGCATTTTTGGACAAAAACCTTGTGAATCCTGTTGGGAATTGATCAGTCAGTGTGTGTGTGTGTGTGTGTGTGTGTGAGTGTGTGTGAGTGTGTGTGAGTGAGTGTGTGTGTTTGTGTGAGTGTGTGTGTTTGTGTGTGTGTATGTGTGTGTGTGTGTGTGTGTGTGTGTGTGTGAGGTGGGTGTGTGAGTAGGTGTGTTTGTGTGTGTGTGTGTGTGTGTGTGTGTGTGTGTGTGTGTGTGTTGTGTGTGTGTGTGAGTGAGTGTGTGGTGAGTGTGTGTGTGTGTGTGTGTGTGTGTGAGGTGAGTGTGTGTGTGTGTGTGTGTGTGTGTGTGTGGGAGAGAGATTTAAATGCTATTATAGTGTTTTTCTTCTCCAAACTGGCTTCATCTCTCACGTCGAGCAGAATAAATAAAGTTCTTTAAGTTGATTTGACCTGAAAATAAACAGCCGAATTGCCCCTTTTCTCCGTGCAGCCGGATTGCTGTAGATTATGTGGTGCTGGATAGCAATCATATTCACAGCAAAACACAAAACAATGCTATGGAAATGTTTCCGCTGCAGGCAAAGAAAGAGAAATAGCCCTCATAACAGGAGAGGGAGTGCGAAGAAATCAGGTTTTATGAAAAATCAAGGAAGTGAGAGGAAGTGCTCACTGGCGACGTCTCTCACTCCCTCGCGGTGACACACTTCTTTTCACAGCGGAAATCCAGCGTGTAATTGGAACATATAGAGCCGAGTGAAAACAAACCGTTTTGAAGAACTGAAGGAGGGCAATTGTTTTTTTACTAAGTGCGCGCCACATAAAATGAAAATGTGTTTAACCACGGAGGCGGGCGGGTGGGGGTGAGGGGGTGGGGGAGTACAAACTCCACGCAGGTGAATTTTAATACCCAGCACAAATAAAAAAGAGCACATTTGGAATGTGCCGATATGCATGAAGCCTTCGCCTCCGTGCTCTAACGTCGCTGGTCCATTTCATTTCCAGCCTCTTTTCCAGGCCCTACACCGAGGGTAAAAAGACCCCCGTTAAAACTGCCAACAGTATATATTTCTCTCTTTTGTTCTCTGATCTTGCCATGATGACATTCATCCAAATGTAATCTCACACATTTGTTCAGTAATGAGAATATGGGGGGTTTCACAGTTGTCAATGGAAAAGAAATTCTCTACTCACCTCGGATCCCCTGTGATATCATTTTCCTTTCCCTGCATATTTAAGCCCTTATTCTGTGTTAATACTGGCTGTCATAGCCTCACTGCCGCGTCCCTGCAAGAAAAAATATTCATTGGATTTCTCATTCAGAGATTCATTCGTTTTTTTTTCCCCAACTGGAAATTGTCTTTCACCTCACTGCTTCCCACCATTCTGCAAATGCAAAGCACCTGATAGTTGTAGCTACGACTTCTTTTTGTTTCTTTTGGTGATTACATCTCAGCCGGGATGAAACACTCCTGTGCTTCCTGTGCTTATCAGCATTATAGCGACAGCTGCAAAGTCATCTTTCATCATCAAGGTCACCCAAACATTCAATTACAGGTGCAATGATCCGAACACAGGCTAATGTCTACAGGCGAATTGACAAATACAAGGAAAACCCAACTTATACCCAGGCACCAAGTGCAGCACCAGATGTGCCACGATGGGAAGAGGAGAGTCTCACGGCATCATGATCATCATTTCATCATCAAGAATTTAACCTTTTTACCATTTTATTATTATTATTATTAATATTATTATTATTACTATTATTATTATTAATATTACTATTATTATTATTATTATTATTATTATTATTATTATTATTATTATTGTTAATATTATTATTATTATTATTGTTAATATTATTATTATTATTAATATTATTATTAATATTATTATTTTATATATATTATTATTATTATTTATATTATTATTATTATTTATATTATTATTATTATTATTTATATTATTATTATTTTATGTTATTATTATTATTATTATTACTATTGCTATTATTATTATTATTAATATTATTATTACTATTAGTATTATTATTATTATTAATAATACTACTATTATTATTATTATTATTATTATTATTATTATTATATTATTATTATTATTATTATTACTATTATTATTATTATTGTTATTATTATTATGAATATTATTATTAGTTCGTTTAAGCAACGCTATACGGTAAACAGTGCACCACTCTTGATGTCCTCAGGGCTCTGACAGGTTCCTGGGCTTTTGATTGCTTGTCTTAGCAGCATATGAACAGCAGCTCTCTCTAGAGAGTTCAGGATCTCATACCAATGCCTGACCCACGCTTTAACAAGGCGTATCACAGCTGTGCTGAGAACAGCCTGCCATTAGTGTTCCTGTGGTGAGAACCACAATAAAGCTACAGTCTGTAACTCTACACCTCTTCGTGAAGGTGGACCAAATGAAAAGGCTAGTGAGTAGAATCTCAGTGTTTCTAATGACGTTGACTCATTTAAGTCAACGACGTCTTCCATCGTCAGCCTGTCACGATCACCACTTATATCAATATCAGCCCAATCCAAGAAGAATCCAGACTGCTAAACAAAAAGGATCATCACCGGTTCTGACAGTCCTCCAAACCCACACTTGTTCAACATTCAGGTGGGCCTCCCGTGCTCCCATGCCACTTACACCCCATTGGCTTGGGTCAAGTCACAAGGGCCTCCAACTGCGTGGAACGTGGATTACTCCAACTGAATCGGTCCATCTGCTTCATGCAGGCTTTCAGCAGAGGCCAGAGGCTACGCGCCTCCCCATTTCTGACCTGCCACTCTGGATAATGGAGATTTCTGTTTTCTACCATTACGAGCCCTTCCACAGGGTCAGCGGATCATGACCCAATTCATGGCCTTCACTACACATCTCTGCTTTGCTCATAATTGTGCTTTGCTACTTCTTTCTGGACTTTCTGTGGAGCACGACAAGACTTATATTTGACTTATTTCGACTCAGTTCTGTTTGAAATAAACCATTTTAAAATAAATCACTCCCTCACAGACGGTACTGTCCCCGAGCACATTTCACAGCAGCCAATCAGAACAGGGGTAATTTACATGTACCTGTTTAGCAGCCAGATTCTGATATTAAACTTACTGCCCTGGACCCCAGTCTGACCAGTGCTGATAAAAGTGCAATATAAGATGGGACTAGTTTAATGCTCGGGTTTAACGCAACACGCCAGGCGTCTCTGCATGGAGGTGTAGAGGTTCCTAATGGTGTCCTGTGATGATCCATCTCATGCAGCTTGAATGTTCTCACTCAGTTCTGCAGATGGTGTGGTAGAGGTGGAGTGTTGATAGAGCGTCCAATAGCGTCCCACACATTTTCAATCAGGGACAGGTCTGGAGATGGGACCGACCACAGCGTAGTATCTGTGTCTTCAAGGCGAGATCTCGAGACGGCAGCAGTGTGGACAAGCATCGTCCTGTTGGAGTAGAGCACCGGAGTGTGTGTTCAGAAAAGGTAGAACCACTCGTTAATTAAATAATAGGACACGATCTGGGTTCAGCTATTTTTTGATATTGAGGGAAGAGAAGAAGAGACTAAATAAACCAGCAGAAGATGATAAAAGAACAAAAGGAAAAAGCCACCACTGCAGGTGATTTCTGAAGATCCTAAATGGCACAGTAATGAAGCCCGGGCTGATTAATTTTGAGGAATGAGGAAGGGTTGGTGTTTGGTTCACACAACCTCACAATGCAATAAAGAAAAGGAGGAAACTTAAATGGTTCCCTCAGTAAAGTGTCCGATCAGAGACGCACTGGAATAAATGAACTGGTATTATATTCCATGGCGAGCTTTATCTCAACGTGCTGGAAATGATATCAAATCATATTTGATGGGAGAAGCTGCTCTTTGGACAAGTATGCTAAACACCTCCCATTTGAATATAAATCTTCTAGTGAATGCCTCTCCAATTAGAATAATTCGTCTCGCAGCGCCTGCCTAACTAAATACATTTAAATCAATTAGGCTGCATTTGAATCTTTTAGACCATTGTCTTACATGATTTAGGAGGTTGGAGACACAAAAGCAGATATAAAAAAAGACACAAAGGGGGGGGAACTCTGGCCAAGAAGAGCAGAGACTGAGCTGCAGTGCACGCGGAAACAATACTCCTCATTTCCTGTTAGAACTGTTAACATGCAAATAAAGAAAGTCAAATTAATTTCACCAACGGTTTGAAAAGCAGGTATGAAACTGCTGGTCTGGATCCATTTGGTCATTATTATTAAAGATGGAGGCGGTTGAATGGGTTAACCTTTAGAACTTTAGCTGAATTCTGTGGGATGCTTTTTCTTAGTTTGATGTTCTTTTATTCAGCAGAACTGATAGAATGTGTTTGAAGAAACGGTCACACTTATTACAGAGTTATTTCTCATGATTAGGCTGAGAAGAATATTTACAGTACATTAATAAATTCTTCAATAATATAGAGTGCTCCAAATAAAAACATACTCAATGTCTTTTATTACTTACATTTATATATGAATAGAAGAAAAGAACACAATAGAATAGAACTTCAGTGATCCCTTGGGAGGTTCCCTCAGGAAATTAAGGATGTATCAGTTCTATCCAGTCTCCAGGACTTTTATTCTGGAATTTGAACACTGTTCTTTCTCATTTTCCTCTATAAGTCAATATCTGGGTCAGTGATGCCCATCAGCCGCCCCTCTCTCCTGATCAGTCAGAGTCTGTATGCAGGTTGATCATCAGCTCCGCCCCTCTCTCCTGATCCAGTCAGAGTCTGTATGCAGGTTGATCATCAGCCCGCCCCTCTCTCTGATCAGTCAGAGTCTGTATGCAGAGTTGATCATCAGCCGCCCCTCTCTCTCTGATCAGTCAGAGTCTGTGCAGGTTGATCATGGAAGCACGATATTTAAGCTGGATTTAATTCAGTTGGAACCAGTGAATTTTGGCTGTTTAATAATAATCTGAACAGGATTATTATATGATGTGTATCATGTCTGTAGTTCACTGTGATCCTGAGTTATGAAGCCTAGAAGACAGCCTTAACAAAATGCAAATGTTGTGTTTTAAGGATTCGCTTCAGTGTTTTGTCAAATAATAAACCTTGAAACTGCAGCTCTACTTCTGTCATTTAAAAACAATTAGCTTCAGTCAATGACGCAGTGACAAATAGGGCTTTCAAAATAAAGTTTCTCCAGTAATCGCTTCAAAGAGAAGCTTCATGCTTAACAAGCTGATTTTTAAGTGAAGAAGTATTAGTCTGTTTAGCCCCCTATTCATTACCCAAGCAAAACAACATGTCCTTCATTATATTTCCCATGAAAACTTTGGACCATTTCATCTCTGACTTCAATAAATTCACATAAAAATTATTTTGAGGGCTGAATAATTGCTATGAGCCCAGGCAGAAAAGCGTGCGACGTGACCACGCTGCTTTATCATCTCTTCTTTACCCAGGTGACAGCACATCCATGAGTTTGGTAATTCAGAGGACAGAATTGAAGGGACTGTGCAAATAATGAAATTATGTAGTGCATAAATGTTACTTTTTCACAAATAAACAAGCATTTCCATAATACTGAAAAATAAAATGTAAAATAATTGAAACTGTTTCTTCAAACCATTTAGTTTCCATCGAGCAGCAGTTTCTTCTGTGAGGGATCATGACTGACATGATGTTTCTCTTATTTACTCTACATTCTGTAAATGTCATAAAGAAACCTGTATGCAACCTGCATACAGACCCTGATCAGAGAGAGGGGGCGGGGCTGATGATCAACCTGCATACAGACTCTGACTGATCCAGAGAGGCGGGCTGATGATCAACCTGCATACAGACTCTTGACTTTGATCAGAGAGAGAAATGAGGCTGATGATCAACCTGCATACAGACTCTGACTGATCCAGAGAGGGGCGGGGCTGATGATCCCAGCCTGCATACAGACCTGATCAGAGAGAGGCGAGGGCTTGATGATCAACACTGCATACAGACTCTGACTGATCAGAGGGAGAGGGGCGGGGCTGATGCTCAACCTGCATACCAGACTCTGACTGATGATCAGAGAGAGGGCGGGGCTGATGATCAGCCACCATGCAGACTCTGACTGATCAGAGAGAGGGGCGAGACTGATGATCCAACCTGCATACGAACTCGGCTGATCAGAGAAGCGGGGCTGATGATCAACCTGCATACAGACTCCTGACTGATCAGAGGGCGGGGCTGATGATCAACCTGCATACAGACTCTGACTGATCAGAGGGGGCGGAGCTGAGGCTTAACACATTAAGGACACAAAGCACATCCTGTGTCCAGAAGAAACCGTTAGATCTTCATTTGATAACGTCAGAAATGCTAAAGTGAAAAAACAACCACCGAAGCTTGGCTCCAGTTCACTTCATCCATCAAATCTTCTGACCATAGTAATGAGTAACGTTCTCAACAGTGTTCTGTAAAAACGATAATCCACAATCTTTTCAGACTGTTGAATGGTTCTTGGCTTGGATGAACAATTCTCCTCCTTCTACAATAATATGCGGAGCTGATTTATCTCCTCCCTCGTCTTCAAATGTCAGAGTTCATAGCAGCTGTCAGGTTGGACAAGCTTTACTGAATCTCGTTCGACCCAGAGAGAAACACCACGCTAACCCTTAACTAATCAAAGTTAACGTCCAGACCATGAAGTGTCCCACAGTCATGTGGGGTGTGTCTTAATATCAGTTATGTAAATAAATATAAATATGTAAATATATATATATATATACGTAGATAAAAACCAAACACTGCTTTCCAACATAAGACTCATTCAAACTGTAAAGCAGGAGGCTGTTTTGTTAAGGAAAGTCAATAAGTCAGTAAGTAACCAAGTAAATAAGGAAGGAAGTAAACAAATAAACATTTGGGTTGTTTGGTTAAAGTAAGTAAATGAGTAGGTAAATAAATATGTAAATAAGTAAATAAATAAGTTCATAAGTAAGTAAATAAGTAAGAAAATAAATAAATAAGGAAATAATTAAGTAAAAAGTAATTAGGTAAGTAAGTAAATAATTAGGTAAGTAAGTAAATAAGTAAATAAATGAATAAATAAACAAATGATTTGGGTTGTTTGGATAAGTAAGTAAATAAGTAAGTAAAAAAATTAACTAATAAGTAGTTAAGTGAATAAGTAAATAAGTACACAAGTAAATAAATAAGTAAATAATTAACTAAATGAGTCAGTAAATAAATAATTAAGTAGATAAAGAAATAAGTAAATAAGTAAAAAGTAGGTACGTAAGTAAATAATTAGGTAAGTAAGTAAATAAATGAATAAATAAATGAATAAATAAAGGATTTGGGCTGCTTGGCTAAAGTACGATCAGATCTCCTTATTGTCCTTATTGTTCGACTGTGTTTTCTTTGGTTCCAACCCCGTTCACACTGTTTTCGTCACCTCTCCAACGTGCTGCGCTCAGTAAACCCCTCCACGGCCTCATTTCCAGCATTAATGACCTCGCCTCATTAAGCCGAGCTGCTTCCCAGACGCAGAGAGAAGAAGGCCGTGATGTGATCGTACAACAAGTCAAAAGAGGCTGTGATGAGACGTGTGAATGAATCAAACTCGGCTCACAGCGACCGTATACCATTACGCATCAGCCGAGATCCCCTCGCCCCCCGCCGCGCCTGCGGGAAAGAGACGGCGTAATGACTGACATTTGGACTTCATTAAATCAATTAGGGAGCTCATTAAAGCACGTTCTGCTCAGGGAACGAATAGTGTTCAAACATCACAATCAGCCCGTGTGCTCTCCCCTATCGATTCCCTAAAGCCCAAACACGTCCGGTCACTTTGATGGTTACGGAGGGACTGAAAAAGGCAAATTATTCCACGACTGTTCACACCTCTGATTCCAGAATTAGCTACTTTGTCAATTTGTTAATTAAACAATTAATGGCGTGTAGAACTAAGCGCAGTGCAGCTCTCCTGATAAAACAGCAGTGCACCGCCGCCGTCACACTCGGCTTTCCCCAGTGAAATTACATTCGTGTCAGTGGGATTAACCGGAGTCGTGTTTTTGCTTCTGCGACTTCGGAAGCCAATCGTTTTCACATGAGAGACTTGACCAATTTGACCAATGGCAAACCTGCTCTGGCTAAACTGAGCTGTGAAGGAGCCACCCAGCTCTGATAACCCTGAACAGACACAGGGCTGGAGAAATCAGAGCACCACAGGAGAACCTCTCTTCATCTGGGATTGTGGGTTTACATAGTTTGATATACTTTCATTCACAAAAAAAACACAATCATTTCATATTTTATATATTGAAGTATTATAAAAGTTGAATTATTAGGAAATCCTCGTCTAATGTCTTCATTTGAGCTGTAAAAATTTAGAGTTTAGAAAGAATTTCACCAAGTTTTCAGCAAAAATGTACTTGCACCTACATTTTGTGTGTTGTGTTTTTTACTGTATATATATATTTTTTTTTCATAAGGACAAAAAAACAAATGTCTTTCAAATCCTTTTGGAAAATGATTATTGAGAGTGTAGCCGGACGTTGGCTGCTCAACGTCTGACTACTGGACCTGGACTAGCTGCCCACCTGCATCACCAACTGTGTAGAAATGTACACAGACCCTCATTATCTGCTACTGTCCCTATAATGTCCACCAGTGAACTATCATCACACCAGTACAGCTGAGTATGAGAACACACGTGTGGGTTCACGTGGTCCGAGCAGTAAACATGCACCGGAGGCTCCTTTGGCATTGAAACTGGGATTGAATTCAGTTGTTTTTAACTGATCACACAATGACGAGACTCCGAGGTCACGCAGTGCAGTAGTTTGTTTTTGTACTTTGTAATGATGTGAGTATCATGTCTACAGGTTACTCTGATCCTGAGTTATGAAGCCTAGAATACAGCGTGTAACAGGCGTCCAAGTAAATGGCTATGCTCTAGTTAGAAAGGGTGTAGATATACACCGACATACACCGGCGGCCTCACCTTACACATGCACCCCTTGACTGCTTATCAAAAATAAACATACCCGTCTCCAAACCATGCTTTTGGTGACTGTTGTCAGAGGGTTTTTAACAGTGATCAAGCATCTCACAGTCCAACCCCCCACGCAGACAGCATGTGTACGAATGCCTGCATGTGTTTCTGAAACGGCTCTTTAACGGCCAAAGAAATGACTCCGAGTCTGCTGGCAAAGCGCAAGTGAAAGGGCCTCCGCTGCTCCAGACGGGGAAGGCTTTTCTGGTCAAGCATTCAACCAGCACAAGCAACTGGTGCCACAACACCACCACGCCTATGGCAGCACTGCAAACGCTGAAGCATTTAGGCTCCTTTGTGAAAGCGAACCCGCCAAACATCACGCCATGACAACTGCTCAAAAAGCCAGCAACACATGGAGGGAGCATGAGGCACACTGTCACTTAAACTACAATACAGAAGTATCAGCCAATGCACGCTGTGCCCACCACCCCCATCCCACCTCACCAATCCCCATCCCACCTCACCATCCCCTATTTCTCCACTTCTTATCCATAATAATATAAGCAGGAGAGGCTGAATTATCACCCTTCTTGGAATAGAAATCCATATATCTCTCCTGCAAGAGGTGCAGAAATGAATATGCAAAAGTGTGAATATGCATAATGATACACGTCCCCGTATGAGGGCTGAAAAAGAAATGAGGTGCAGGCAAGGGCTGGAGCAAAACGATGAACGCAAAACATCGCATTAACACACCTTTAGCCCGTACAGCTCAAATCCTGCCCATATGTATCAACTTTCGGAGCTACCGGCCTCCTGCTGCGTGCTGCGGCTGCACGACCGCCGTACACAGCATCTATATATGATCACGCTCATATAGTGCCCTTCAGGATCACCAAGGACGTTTTACAATCACACTCTGCACTCAACCAACACACACACACACAATCTGATCTCCAGATTTTTGGAATGTGAGAGGGAACCAGGGTCTCCGAAGGAAATCCATGGAGACTCTGTTCACCCTGATCTTCAATGGTCAGAGAAGGTATTATGTGGGTGGTGGGTCATTCTCAGCACTCTGACCTGTTTAAACACTGTGTGTGTGTGTGTGTGTGTGTGTGTGTGTGTGTGTGTGTGTGTGTGTGTGTGTGTGTGTACTAGTGCATCTCAGAAAATTAGAACACCAAGAAAAGCTGAGTTCCTAATTTCTGTCTCCCGTCTCTGTCTGTCTAAAATATCAGGTTCTGATATCTGCTGATTAGTGCTGGATCTCAAACACCATGGATGAAACTCCAGTACCGCAGAGACGTTCCTCAAAGCCTGGGGGCTTTATAACTCCACTATTGGACACTCGGAACTGAATGTGGTGACCTTAGGCTCATGTTTGCCTGCTCTAGATAGTAATAAGCCATGTGCAGCATTCAAACGTAAGGCTCTAAGAAATCTCTCTCTTTTTATTTATTTATTAATTTTTTACCCCCTGATTTTGAAAGTGCTAATTCCCAACCCCATTATCATCACTCTCCCACATCACGTGATGCTCCCAACATGAAGAGGGTGAGGATGACCACATGCTTCCTCCGATACATGCGACATCAACCACCACCTCTTTTCGAACTGCCACCATTGGCATCCTCGCCGGACAGTCAACACGCTTGGAGGAAAACGCCGGGACCCCAGCTCTGATACAATGGCTAACAGACGCCTGTGCTGACCATCATCACATTGAGTGTGACGGGGAGAGAGCGCCATCTATCCACTCAGACTCCGGCTGCCAATATCAATTCAAACCTGCGATCGGCAGATCAGAGTGCTACTCTGCAGAGACACTCGGAACCTTAATTTATTCTGTTTTGCTTTTTCTGGATTTTTTTCCATTCAATTTAGTAAAATCTGAAAAAAAGAAAAAGGAAATCCTAAAATGAAACTAAAACAAATACTGATTTTGGTGAAGAAGTAACAAATAAGGGTTCCTTCAGTTGATACTTTCTTACAGATGATGTTTGCACAAGTTCCTGTTCCAGCTAAATCTTCTAGCGGTCGTATGGGTTTTAGCTTTCTCTGTCCTTCTGATTTTCCACTGAGTTCCACACTTACCCTTAACTGCTGTTTATAAATAAACCGGAAAATACTGGGAGGATGTAGGATCAGTCTACAGCCTCAAATACAGACTGTTACAACATAACCCTCCCACCCCTGGACAGTCATCAGACAGCGAAACTAACCGCAGAACGACTCCCCCTCATCCCCCCTGTTCCCCGTTCATTGGGATGAAAACAACCACTGGAGATCCCGTCTGGTCAAACAAAGGAATGCGATTCCATCCCCCCTCCACCTGGTCGACGAAACGCAAATGACCACAGTGACCACCGGCACCCAATCCCTGGTCAAATCAATCCCCTCGTGGGCTGATCCCTGAGACTCTGCACAGTCAGACCACGCCCCTGGAAAAGACAATGGAAACTCCAAGCTAGACCCCCTTTGTCTTATTGTCTTCATCAGCCTTATATATATAAATCAGTTACAGTCATTTTAATGATCAACATTGTAAATGAAAGCTACATGTCTTCAAACCTTTGCGGAGGAGCATGTGTTCAGTAAGGAGGTGTGTCTAATAAAGTGCAGGCATGTGTGCCACGCAATAAAAATAATAATAAAACAATAATAATGAACAAATAGAGTCCAGCGCAATAATAATAATAAACCGCAGCACAGCCAGCACTCTAATAGTGTACATAATTCAAAGACAAAGGAAGCGTGAGAGAATGTTTCACTGTACCAACCCCCTCCTCCTCCGTCCCCATGAGGAGAAAAAGGCTGTGTGCTCCCGGGAGTCCTTCTATCAGTGAGCGCCCAGCATTAGCCCTCCCATCAGCCGGCATCAGCTTCTCCCTCCGTCTCAATTATTTCATTAGCGCCCGTGCCTTTCCGTCATTTGCATTCGGCGAGGCGCCATTAAAAAGCCTCATAAAAACAAAACGCCCTCGCGCTCGTTTGTGTCACTCACTCTGATGCGTTCTGGCGTCCACCACTAACAATGCTTGATTCCAGGCGGCATGCTGTGGGCTTTAATTGTGCTCAGATTGAGAAATGTTCAGGAGCGTAAACATCTGACCTCAAAAGGACTTGATTACTATAAGAGTCTCCACAAGCAGAGTGAACTTCATGCTGATTTGCTGAGGGAGGCCCAAATCAAGGCCAGAATGACGACCATGAAACAGATATCCATCGCGGTGTCCATTACCAGTAAATGGAAAGGTGATGAGGCATATCTAGTGGTCAGGGACTTGTTAAAGTCCAGATTATGGTAAGAAGTGTCACAAGCGCTCATAACACGGGGCAGCTGTGGCCTGGTGATTGGGGACCGGCCTTGTGACTAGAAGGTTGCCGGTTTGAATCCCTGAACTGACAGGAATGACTGAAGTGCCACCATGAATAGGGCTGCCTCCAGGCAAGTGTGCTCACTGCCACCTAGTGTGTGAATTCACTGTGTGTGTGACCAGTGTACCCACCGCATGAGTGTACATTCGGTACCAGTATGGGACCACCCCCAGCCTGCATAGCACCATGTTGACCACTGGGGTACACAGATACATACAGTGAAGGAAATAATTATTTGATCCCTTGCCCACTGACAGACGTGGACAGTCTATGATTTTAAGGGTAGGTTCATTTTAACAGTGAATAATCTCACCTCGTGGGGTCTCCTTGATCATAAGGAAGGTCAGAGGTCAGCCTAAAACTACACATAGAGAACTTGTTAATGATCTCGAGGCAGCTGCTCATGAAGGCACATATGCAGGCTCATCTGAAGTTTGCCAGTGAACACCTGGATGATTCTGAGAGTGATTGGGAGAAGGTGCTGTGGTCAGATGAGACAAAAATTGAGGTCTTTGGCATTAACTCAACCCGCCGTGTTTGGAGGAAGAGAAATGCTGACCCAAAGAACACTGTCCCCAATGTCAAAAAAGGAGGTGTTTCTCTGCTAAGGGCAGAGGACTACTTCATCAATGGGAGAATGGATGGAGCCATGTACCGTAAAATCCTGACAACCTCCTTCCCTCCACCAGGATATGAAAAATGGGTCGTGGCTGGGACTTCCAGCATGACAACGACCCAAAACATACAGCCAAGGCATAACAATTGGTACCGTGCTTCACTGAACCACACAACATGTTACCAGTCCAGTAGGGTCTGATTAGCAACCTCACAGGTGTTCATGGAGGTACTGTGATAGGTCTTCTGCTCCCAAATCCAATGAAAGCTATAGAATGCTCAAATGTCCTGCAGGATATGCATGTGGGACCCCCTCACACCATCACGATCATTAAGAATCTGTAGGAGGCCACTGCACTGTCCACTGTGGGTGGTAATGCCTTCTACGTGTGCCAATACACACAACACATTTGGCCTTTTGTGCTATATAAAATATAAATATATTCTGCCTGCTGTTAAAAGAAATGTAAAGTCAGGGTTGAAATGTTGGTATGATTTGCAATGTGTGTAATATACAGAATGCATGATATCTGAACATTATGCCCATTTAATGCCCATCAAAACCATGGGAGGAGGTCAGATTGGAAGGCCAGTCCAAATACCAACATCAGTAAACAGAACCATTGAGCACCAGATAACTGAACACCTCCAATATCCAGATAACAGAACTCTACTCTGATGCCCTTTTACATGCATCACATGACCTTTTCCAGGATTACCCACTGGATCTGTGTGTGGAAATGACTGGATCAGCTGTACCAGACATTACCTGGACTTTATCCTGCCAGTGCCACAGTGCGAAGTCTGGGTAATGTTCGAGTGAAGCCACGTAGGCTCACTCCTGCATGCACTACACAGATGCCCATTGTTTCCTGTTGTTAGAATGCATCTGACACGGCTCTGGCTGTACGCTACATGTGTGAAAGGTCAACTTCGGACAATGTGTGGATCTGATTCTCTGGACATTTCCTACAGTTCATATGTGAAAACCTAAGGTCTCAAACCAGCTGGGTCTCGAGATGAAATTGTAAACATAAAACGGTGTACTGGAGTCGTACACCATGTAGTAACTGTAGTTCAATATTCAGGCATATGCAAAAATTACAGTCCCACCCAGACCAGCAGAAACGAAATGTTTTGTACAAATATTTAAGATTAAAATGTTAAAAGTGACTGTTTCAATTGATTAAACTGAACATAATTCTTCACCCAAACTAAACTAAACCTAACCCTTAAACTTA
>CM067521.1:25800317-25827817 GCA_034509495.1 Acestrorhynchus altus | reverse complement strand
ACCCAACACCTGAGTTCAGACTCTGAGTTTGCACTGATGTTTCATCACAACTCACTGAATATGTGCCCATGCGGTGCCCCCCCCCCCTCTCCCGAATTCCCTCCACAGCACTGTTCCATCTGGTCAGCTTTGGGAGCGTTCGTTATGAATATATCGGCGGCCAATTACCAGGCAGCCGGGGTCGCGCTGCGTTCTACAGAGAATGCTTTGTGGAGATGTAACGGTTCAGGTGAGCCTAATGCAACACAGCAACCGGCTCTTCTCTCCCAGGATGACGAAAGGCTTAAAGTCAGCGGCTTAAAGCAAATCCACTGCACATGGCGTCCTGCGAGCGAGCAGCAAGTGGTTCAGGGCCAGCTTGTTTTTCCTCCAGCGTTCTTATAAACAATGGTCCCTACGTTACAGCTCTGATGTCCGATACTAGCGTCCATTTCTACAGAACCTTTACATTCCGGGGGAAGCATCTGCAATATGATCTCAAATCGATACCGCCGTTAATTAAACATTTTATCCAGAGGAGGGACGTAACAGCGCGTGAGGAGTTTATTTAATTATTTATAAATACACAACGTCGCACAAACGTCACTGTACACAATAAATCAGCTCGGAAAACTGCTTCCGACTGAAATAAATCCCAGTTTAATCCCAAAGGAGCTTCCAGTGCATGTTTACTGCTCTGCCCACGTGGACATGATCAACCTGAGAAGGGACAACACTGATATATAAACAACAAAATAATAAAGGGTTCTCAGGTTGTTCTATCATTTTTGGAGCAGTGTTTGGAAGAACTTATTATAAATATCTGTGTCAATCTATTCATTACAAATAATTCAATAATATTCTTGCATGTTTAGATGATCAATTTCCAACAGAATGTCAATAGAAAGTTTCATTTTGATTCCAAAGTAAATTTCAAATTCATACACATATTTCCATTCTGATAATATCTTCACCTCAAACGAAGACAAATCTGAGTAGCCTACGATCTCCTGAAAAGAACTGTCTGGTATGTGTGACTGTCTTCTATAAATACAATCTACAGTGTTTGCAGATGGTTGCACCAAAATCTCCTCCACTACTCTCCTAAGAACCCCCTTTCACTACTGCAGAGATCCATTTTGCCAAGTATGTACAGGAACAGCTGAGTTCAGCTATACAGTGAAGATCTACAGCCTCTGTGAAAGTCACAGTGCCCTAAACCAGGCTGGTCCACAGAGACGCCCGTTTTCCTTTTGTCATAATGAAGATCTGGATGTGGTTGGAGTGTGCTGGGAGGAATGCGTGGGCATCGAATATTCATGGAATTTGGACACTAAACATGTCTTGGCTGATCAACTCCATGTGAAGCAGAGAACTGTGTAACAAACACTGCCAAAACATTAAATAGGTTCTTCAGGTCCACACATCTCACCAAAGCATCCACTGAAAGGTTCTTCAGGGACGAGTGGTTGTTCTATGGCTTCAAACGTTCAAAATAAAAAGTTTAGAAGGTTTTTTTTTACCTTTTCTCTAAACTTTTTCTGAGTTTTTGAAAAGTTTTTTTCTCAGGAACAAAGAGAAACAAACACAAAAGCTGCCTGTGGAGGAATCTTATCAGAGGGAAGCAGACATACCAACATGAAGAAAAACCTGAGAAGATGGATCTACTTAATTGATCCAAAAGGAAACTGCTCACACATTTACTGTCAAACCAGGGTCCAGCTTCAGGAAGAGGGTCTCAAACCCACAACCTTGAGCTCAATAACCCAGTGTTGTGACCACTGGCCCACACGGTGGACAATGCATAACTAAACCCAAGCCAAAATCTCAAAGCCATGACAAGCTCCCAATATTGGCTGACTGGAAGACAGATGAGCTTCTGTCTCTGACTTTACATCTACAAGGTGGAGACACTCGGTGGGAGTGTCTGATAGAGTGGACAGTGAGTGGACACAGTGTTTAAACACTCCAGCAGCACTGCTGTGTCTGATCCACTCGTACCAGCAACACACACTAACACACCACAAAGTCAGTGGGAGAATGCAGTGCTGAGAATGACACCACCACCCACATAATACCTGCTCTGTAGTGGTCCTGTGAGATCCCTGATCATTGAAGATCAGGGTGAAAGGAGAGAATAAAGGATGTGAAACAGATGAACTACAGTCTGAGATTATAGAACAAAAGATCTCCTGTGTGATGAGGCGAAAATGTGAGGTAAACAGGAAATGTCTCAAGGCTTGTGACAGAACACTTGCATTTGCTGTTATGTTAGGTACCCAAAACTGGTTAGCTGCACTTTCAGGTGCACCACTGAAGCTCCTCAGGGTGCATTGATATGGACAGAATAATCAGTATTAATGATGACTTATAGAATCGTCTTGCAGATGTTTTGTTTATGGATTCGGGAAAAGAATCCATCAACGAAAATAAAAAAGCACAAGCCATTTCTGGTCCAGCAAGTCCCGTCGCCTTATTGTGATGCAGTGCGCAATAGAAGGAGGCCGATAAAGCAAGCCTGGCTTTGTGTGCTATTCATTTAGTTCACGGAATGCCTTTTGCTGTAGATCACTGGCTTTGTGAAAGATCATCAAACTCTCTTGGCCTCCAGAAGCTCAGCTCAGATAACGGATGCTTGGAAAATGCTTCGGAATCGTCTTTTACGGAGAAAAGTCTAGACGCAAGACATTAAGCAGCAATACACACTACCTGTCAAAAGAGTCGACAGTGACTTCCAGATAAAGGATGGTGAAAAGAGGGAAAAGTTGAGGGAGCAAAGAAATATGCAGCGAACAAAAGCGTGGCATGCATATTATCTGCTGGTAAGATGGGGACCAGAAGGCAGCATGGTTGACTACCATATTAAGGCACGATTCTCTTTGGGGTCTCCGTTGGGTTTTTCGTGGGATCTTTGCATTCGCACTCGTCTTCCCTCCCTCTCCCTGGCTCTGGCTGTCTCTGTCTGGGTGAACTCTTTGTGTATTCTGTCTCCAGTGCGGCACACACAATAGCTAATGGCCATCTGCCACCCAGCTCCAGAGATGACTCCAATTCCTCAGTGGTGCAGCGCAATATCTGCAGTAGTACGGAAACGCGAGCAATGTCTTCCATTGATTTACCATGGGAGACCTAGTACCAAGCAAACCATATGGTGTAATCTACCTCGCCCAGAAAATATGCATTGATCAAACATTTACAAATATTGTTCCGGGAGCCCTGTGGGCGGCGCCGTGTGACTCGAATAGAGTCTCACATAATGAAGTGAAACTAAGATTTGATTTCGCTTTTCAAGTTTGCCCAACAAAGTCGGCTCGTATGTAGGCACCCTGCTACCAAGACAGGTAGAGACAATGGGGTACCTTCTGCTAGACAGCTGATCTGGGAAATGTACACACACACACACACACACATGCTCACACACACACACACACACACACACACACACACACACACACACACACACAGCAAGCCCTCGACTCCATAAATTATTGTGGAGCAGAAAGTGGGTCTCACTCTCTTGCTCTGGAGGGCGGAGAGTTATGTCCACTGGAAACGTGCCAAAATCAAGTCCACCTTTAATTATTTGCTTTATGATTTCATATTTAACTCTAAGAACCTGAGAGCCACACTTTGCAGGCAGTTACAAGTTGTTTTCTAAGCTTCATAACTGAGGATCAGAGTAACCTACAGACGTGATGCACATCACAACACACTAGACTCTCCCCCTATCTGCATACAGATTCTGACTGATCAGAGAGAGGCTAAAGGCGTGATCAACCTACGCCTGAACTCTGACTGATCAGAGAGAGGAGGCGGGGCTGATGATCCCAGCTGCATACAGACTCTGACTGATCAGAGAGAGAGCGGGGCTGATGATCAACCTTACCTGCATACAGACTCTGACTGATCAGAGAGAGAGAGGCGAGGCTGATAGTCAACCTGCACATGCAGACTCTGACTGATCAGAGAGAACCGGGCGATGTGTCAACCTGCATACAGACTCTGACTGATCAGAAGAGAGGCGGGGCTGATGCTCAACCTGCGCCACAGACTCTGGCTGATCAGAGAGAGAGCGGGGCTGATGATCAACCTGCATACAGACCCTGACATTCAGTCAACAGAGGAAGTAGGCTGATGATCAACCTGCATACAGACTCTGACCCCAGTCAGAGGAAGCAGAGCTGAAGTGATCTATGCTACAGACTCCTGATTGATCAGAGAGCGGGGCTGATGATCAACCTGCACACAGACTCCTGACTGATCAGAGAGGCGGGGCTGATGATCAACCTACACCTGAACTCTGACCCAGTCAGAGAGGCGGGGCTGGTGTCAACCTGCACACAGACTCCCTGACTGATCAGAGAGAGGGACATTCTCATGCATACAGACTCCTGACTGATCAGAGAGAGGCGGGCTGATGATCAACCTGCATACAGACTCTGATGATCAGAGAGAGGGAGAAGCGGGAGCTGATGATCCAACCTGCATACAGACTCTGATGACTGATCAGAGGGGCGGGGCTGATGATCAACCTGCAGTACAGACTCTGTGGCCCCAGTCCAGAGAGGAGGCGGGGCTGATGATCAACCTGCAGACTCTGGTGCAGTCAGAGAGAAGTGAGGAGCTGATGATATCAACCTTGCACACGAACTCCTGATTGATCAGAGAGAGGGGCGAGGCTGATGATCAACCTGCACACAGACTCTGACTGATCAGAGAGAGGCGGGGCTGATGATCAGCCACACGAACTCTGACTGATCAGAGCGAGGACTGATGATCAGCCTGCACATACAGACTCTGACTGATCAGAGGCGGGGCTGATGATCAACATACTACGAACTCTGACTGATCAGAGAGAGAGAGGCGGGGCTGATGATCCTTTGCGCCACCAGACTCTGACTGATCAGAGAGAGGGGGCGGGGCTGATGATCAACCTGCATACAGACTCTGACTGATCAGAGAGAGGGGGCTGTCATACAATGTTCAAATTTCAGAATAAGAGTCTTGAGCAGAGATAATACTGATACATGAATAACAAAAATATTAAACAAATAAAAAACAATATCTGACATATGTGACGGTGTCCTATAAATAATTTATATATTAATACATTTTTTGGGAAATAAATGTATATTGATGTATATTTTTTATATGCATACAAATATATCAAACTATGAAAATATCCCACTTACAGAACGTGGCAGAACGTGGATCAGTAGTTTTTCCCCAAAGTGTGTTTGGACACAGAAGCTGTAACTCAATGAAGGCTACATAGACTCAGGAGGTCTGTGGGACTCATGGAGATAATTCTCTCCACTTGCTTAGCACCTTTTTTTCTGGACATTCCAAAGCAGGAGTGGGGAACTGGGGGCCAGAGTCCAGCAGAGTTTAGTGTTTTCCACATCTATTAAACCTGGCATTTGCATCTGCTGAGTTGAATTAGGTGTTATTTGAGCAGGACCAGGAATTCCAACACTGGAGTTTCCTAACCCCATCCTAAAACCAACAGTGAACTTTATAAGGTTGGAATCAGGCTGGTTCCCATGGAGTGAAAACGGCAGAACTGGGTTTGATGACTTTTAAAAATGATTATCATCAATGTCAGACAAGACACCTTCAAAGCTTTCCATGGAATTCAATGTAGAATGATTTCATTCCAAGTCCATTTGGAATTCTTGTCATTCCTATTGATGCTTTCTTCATCAAACTGGCAGCTTAGTAACGTTCAATTGGAAGTCAATGTTCTGTTGGTTGATTCATCATTATGTTGGACAAGAGAACAAATATCAAATCCAAACTGTGCAACAAGGTTTTTATGACAGTGATGTTACGCAGTTGACTTCAACCAGAACTCAAGAACTACAAGCACACCTCCTACACACCTCATAGACTCTGAAATTCACCTCAAATTAACCTGGGAAACGGTTTGCGTGAGTCATAAATCTCTCCCACAGTTGTTTTTCTTCCCCTGTTTGTGTCTCTTCTCTCATTTTCTGCAAACGGTGGTAACTAAGTTACCCAGGTTGAATAAACCCCCCAAACAGCAAATGGAGGAGATAAAACCCAGTGTTCTTTAAGAACACTCCTCAGTCAGACACGTCTGAATTAGCATTTAAATGGCCAGACTTATTTTAGCATCCAACTTTATTTGATCCCGCCGCGGTTTTCCCGTCTTTAGACAAAAGACAGAACTGGAGTTTAAAAACCAGCTAGCGCCAAGATTATTTAGAGTGTTGGCTGAAATTGTCTCATATTGATAATCTTTCTTTCTGAAAATGTGAAAACATGAGACAAATTGACTATGAGTTCAGTGGTAAATGTGCCGTTCAGCTGAAGACCAGCAATTTTCCCCCATTTAATTACAGAGCTGCGCTGTTCATAAACATAACATTAATATTGTACGAGGACGATGATTAAAATGATACCCGATATAGCAGCGACAAGATTAAAGGCTTCCCTCCATCCAGTCCTCCCTGCGTGTGTTCCTCAATGCGCCCCCCCCATTCATCTACATCACTCGACGGGCTCCTGATCCCTGAGACTAAAGTCAATTCCCCTCCAATGTTCCCCAGCTGCTCCAGTGTTCGGCCTGACGCTCTTATTCTGGACATCCGAGGGCAGGCGAGGGGAACTGACGGCTGGAGTCCAGCAGAGTTTGACTCTTTCCCTGCTTTAACCACCCTACTAAACCAGGGAATGATAGGTTTGAGTTAAATCGGGGATTTGAACCGAACATTTGCGGAAGCAGGTCTTCAGGGGTTGTAGGTGATGAAATTACACTCATTCAACTGAAGAAACATCTTTAAGCTTCATTCATAAACATAATTTAAAGAAATGTGATTTTTATTTTGAGGATAAAGAAGAAGCATCCTCTGTCCTAATATCTGTATCTCCTCCTTTGTCTGAAATAACGTCAGTGAGATGTTTCCTAGAACTTCCGTCTACCGTCTCTGACATTGACTGAAATAAAGATGTTCCCTCTCCTGCACGTGGAATTCTTTCAGCTGTGTGATGTTTCAGCGTCAGTCTTTGTACAGATGTATACGTTCTCCTCAAACCCCCTCTGATACAATAAAGATCTCATAGTGGTTTCTATGATGGAGTTGTTTGGATGATGGAGCTCTTTGGATTGACCATGATAGTCCCTTCACTTCAACAAGTAAGAGGCAAACCACTAATGTCTGAAGGTTAAATAAGACTCATCAATTCTGAATTTTGCAGGCATTTGAAGCAGTAATGAAGGTCCTAACTTTCTCCTCATAAGAAAATTTCATTTTTATTAAATCCATTTAACAGAGTTTAGTTGTATCACCTCCATCACTCATTACAGCTGCAATGAAGATCAAATGTTCATCCGGTTAAATACGTTAGAGATGTCATGGGTTCAAGGGACGTCCTAACTTTGTCACATGACTGTATAAAGCAAAGATAATGAATGGCACGGTCAGACATTATGATATATGTATCAGTCAAAGTGTGGACCTTTGGTTCTAAGAGTTAAGGGTTAGTAGTCGATAGAACGTGGACGTTTGTGTGGAGATAAAAAGAAGAATGTAAATGAGCTGTGCAACGTTACACTGGAGTGACTCCTGCAGTGACCTCTGACCTCATTCCCAGCTGCTCTCATCACCGCTCTGCTGATCCGTCTTAATAATTCACATAGTTCTCAACAGACAGCAGCCCCTTCACTCTCTGTGCCTCTGGGCTGACTCAGACAAAGCGACAGATGAAGCTACACCTAGACATCCCTTTCCAATCGTGATCAACCCTGGACTGACACAGTTCGAGCTCCAGAGGCCAGCGGGCACACGGCCTGTCCCGTGCCCACCTCCCTCCTCCTCAACCCACAGGCAGCTAGGTCCTGTCCTCTGGCGCCCATCATTCCCCGCGCAGTCGGCCGCTGTCATGCAGGCAGGCCCCTGTCTGATCTCGGGCATGTGCGTGTCACGCCTGGCTTCAGCGAGCTCGTGGGCCTGTCAGACAGAGCAGCGGGCTGTCTGAGCACTGCGGGACCCGAGCCTGTGCATTTTAATGACCTGCGAGTCATATTTCATCTGCGTTCACATAACTCTGGTCAAAGAAATGCCGCAATTCCAGCGACAAATCAATCTTCCAGAAGATGACCAGGCAGGGCTCGGATGTCATGGTAACTAAGGTTATTGGGGAGGAGTCAGTTCTCCCGTTCTCCAAGTTCATATATATGTATGTCTATATGGCTGAATATGTTTTCTTAGTCATAAAGTAGAATTATTCATGAATTACTGAAATGGGAAAAAGTACATCATTAATCACAAGCTCATAAGCGACTGACGGAGGAACGGCAAATTAGAATGTATGTCCTTTTAATTTGGCTACGGGACTCGGAGAAGGGGCAGTACACACCTTACCGCCTTCTAATGTGCAATCACTTCTGCTCGAGTCCAGCCAAGGGCGTCTGACAGCGTAGTTTCAGCCAAGGTTATTTAATAGACTTCTTTATGGGCAGTGAACTCCACTCCAGCACCGCACACTGCAGCATGTTCCCTCCCGTCGGAACTAGGGTGAACGTTCTGGCACAACAATAAAAACAGAACTGTGGAACAATTTCACAGACTGACATACTTTCATTCACCAAACAAATTCAAAAAGAGTCACACAAATCAGACACTGCCTTTACAGGAGCTTCCAGGACTTTCATTTGTCTTTAGTTGAGATATAAACATACGCAGAATCAAAAACCTGATGAAGTTGTATGAATTCGACCATGTTTTGATCAACAAACTACTGTTTTATCACTTCATCCGGAGGGTTTGGAGCTGGAAATTTGTCATTTAAGAAGAGGTTAATTTGTGTTTAGAACATTCAAAAAGTCATGTTTTGATCAGTTTGGCTTACAGCTGAAATTCAGAACTTACAATAGTTAAATTCAGTTTTGACTAAATAACAAATCAGATTCAAAATTAAAACAAAATCCTGAGAAGTGTGAAATATATCCAAGTAGTTTAGTTAAAATCAGTAAAATATTAGAATTATTTTATGGACAAAATTTACAATAAATGGTTTCACAACATTATAGGTTTATTGAGATGCAGTTGTGTGTATAAGCATCCTCCCTTCTCATGACTTTGTTACAGAAATTAATAAAGAGATCAAAAGAGCCCCTCCTTCTCATTTTCCTCTATAAGCCAATATCTGATTATTCATCCCACTATGAGAGCAGGGTTATATAGTCTTAGACAGTGTGTTATGATGTTTATCATGTCTGTATGTTGAGCTGGTACGAGTGGATCAGACACAGCAGTGCTGATGGGTGTTTTAAACACTGTATCCACTCACTGTCCACTCTATGAGACACACCTACCGAGTGTCTCCACCTTGTAGATGTAAAGGCAGAGACAGAAGCTCATCTGTTTCTGCACAGTTTGTGTTAGTGATCCTCTAGTCCTTCTTGTCAGTGCCTCACGGGGCTGGCTGCCCACAGAGCAACTGTGACTGGAGCGTTGTGGTCGGTGGACATTCTGGAACAGTGACACTGAAGTTTTAAGCCTCAGCAACACTGCGTGTCTGATCCCACTCATTGCAGCAACACACTAACACACCCTACCATGTCAGTGTGACTGCCAGTGCTGAGAATGACCACCATCACATCATGTCTGCTTTCTGTGGTGGTCCTGTAAGTCCTGATCATTGAAGATCAGTGAAAAGGCAGAATAAGGTCTGCAGAAATAGATGAACTACAGTCTGAATTATAGAACACAATTGCACTTGCCATTGAGAGCAGAAAAGAAGAGGAGGTGGTCATAATGTTTTGGCTGATTGTTGTACATTCATGTTTCAATTCATGAGCAAGAACCAGGCGCTGTCTAGTCTGCTGGGTCTGAGTCGAGCATGTGGTCACTCTCTTTTGAAAAGTCATTACTGCACAAGCCTCACCATAGCCAAATTACAGCCTGGGCAGGCGGGAATGAAGCCAGAGAGACACATCAAGACACATCTCGACAGGAGATAGGCCTGTGGGTTGAAATTGGTTCGACAGCGCAGTCGCTGTCAGGTTCATTGGCCTACCTCTAAACGACACCCTGTCACACTCGCTCCTATAAACCCATGTTTGGAGTAGCAGGAAAAATATACACACCTTCAAAAAATATATAGGACTTCATCTGGATTCAGCCCATGACAGCTGCGGGGACTCTTCCAGAAAACAGATATTGGGAACTAATATCAGCGATGTGAGACAGCTCAGAATGGCTACAGGCCTTTGGCTTTGTCCAGTTTCAATGGAATTACACCGTCACAGGAGTCAGTGTGTACACCTCATTCCCAACAATTAGTATCACCGTGCTCCTCATCTGCCTGACCTCACTTAATGATTCACTGTGGAGCAGGACCCCTCCCTCTGTGTGGCCCCACCAGGAGTTCTGAAGCTGAAGCGTGGATGGGGAAACTGATTAAGCTGCACTTAGACGTTCCTCTCCGATCGTGATCAGACCCCAGACTGATTGATGAGTCTGTCCTCATAATGCCAGCAAGCACCTGGGCTGTGCAGAACAAACTCCACCCACAACCAGCTAGGTTCTCCACCTCCACAAAACACACCGTCCCCGGGTGCAGTCGCTGACATCGGGCGTCCGCGTGACCAAACTGAAACGACCCGCTGGATCCACTTATTAGTGAAGCCGGTAGCAATCAGTTGGTCTCAGTCAGCAGGTAAGATCCTGCTTTGATGGATTAGTGTGTTGGTGTCTGTTATGCTAGTACGAGTGGATCAGACACAGCAGTGCTGCTGGAGTGTTTAAGCCCGACCAGGTGTCACTGCTGGGCGGGCGGCCGCAACCAGAAACGTCAGCCCGACGGGCGTCCTGTGAGCAGCATCCTGTGGGCAGCGTCCTGTGAGCACTGATGAAGGACTAGAGGATGACCAACACAAACTGTGCAGAAACAGATGAGCTTCTGTCTTCTGTTTTGCATCTACAGGTGGAGACACTCGGTAGGAGTGTCTGACAAGTGGACAGTGGTGGACTGGCGTTTAAACGCACTCCAGCGCACCTGCTGGCCTGCAGGTGGTCAGCAATGTAGAAAGAAGTTTCTTATACACCTGTTCAATAAACTGTGAGTCAGAGATAATTCGTACAAATTCGCTTTCCAGGGTTAAGGACGAGGCTGATGTGCATTACGCATGGACAGATGAGCATTACACATCACTAAAGGGTTCACGGGTTCAATCAAGCAAATCTCATCTGACACAGCTCAAGTTCTCCTCCCTGCATCTCCACCCTTTATGGTCTGAGCGGTGGATTATTATGATCGAGGTTCTGTTCTGAGGAGAGGTTGGATCAATAAACAGTGGACAGAAGAGATTATGGAGTAGGTCAAGCTGGGCTAACATTTAACATTTAATATAAACCTAAATCCAACCCTGGACCCAAAGGTGCTTTTCCTTTCTGACCCCTCAAAGCATCATCTCACATGACGCAGACCGTCAGTGTTTCCTCCAGGCCACACATGTCTAACTTCATTTCTTACTAAACGGCTGAGGCAAGCTACCCATATCCCCCTTCACATCTCAGTCTGTTCTGACACTTCAGACACCACGGGGGCCTGGGGAGGAGGAGAGGAGGAGGAGGAGGGAGGAGGGAGGAGACCGACCAAACGAAGGTGGAGAAATTCAGAAATTTATAAGATGAAGGAAGAGGGAGGAAAAAGTGGAGTATGAAGTAAAAAATGATAGAGGAGGAGGATGAAGGAGAAAGGGAGACGAAGGGAAAGTGTGAAAGCAGACAGTGAGAGAGTAAAAGGAGAGATGGAAGAGGGACAATGAGAAAATGAGGAAAGTGAAAATGGGGGAAATGAGGAAAACTGTGGGAAGAGGTGGGAGGGACATAAAAGGAGGAAGGGCAATAGGAAAAAGAGGAGAAGGAGAGAGAGGAGGAGTACAGGGGAGAAAGAAGACAAAAAGGACAGTAAGTGGAAATGGAGGAAGAAGAGGAAGAATAGGAGCAATAGGGAGAGGGACAGCACGAGAAGGAGGTAGAAGAGAAGGGGAGAGAGAAGAGGAGCATAAAGAAGTGAAAGAGGAGAACAGAAGAGGACAAATAAAAATGTGAAAACAGAAGAGGAAGGAAAGGGAGAAAAGGAGAAACAGAGGAGGAGGAGGAGGAGGAGGAGTGCTGAGGTGAACCTTTGTAAAGGCACTAAGTGCTGATTTGTGTCATGTAGAAAGCATCTGCTGAGGCTGGAGCAAGAGCACTTCTGACACGGGAACAAAGCAAGATGGAAATTTCCGTTTGAGAGCTCCACCAGTGGCAGTGTCATAGCATGCACACACACACACACACACACACACACACACACTCTCCTCTGACAATGCTCCATCACAAAAGAGCGCTCTCTCCCATCCCACATGTTTCATATCTCAGCCAATCTGCTCGTTTCGCCTCGTTCCCCACAGCCACTTTATGAACAACATGAATAGCAGCGCAAGAACCGTCTCTGGAAGAGGAGGTTAGTTATCCACTGTTTCCCAAAGTGTGTTCAGCCTCCACCGAGCAGATGCCAGACCAGCAACCCTGTCAGCTCTCTCAGATTAACTCTTTAAGGTGGTCAGTGCCGTTGTTGTGCTGTAGGTGTTTTGAAGTTCAGGACTAATGAATTTATAATAAATGAAATTAAATCAAACTCTAGTTCGTTTTCACCCTTGATGCACTTGGATTGGGCAGGTGTGAAAATCACTCTTGGACGCGACCCAAAACAACCAAACTCAATGGCTCGTTGGAGAAAACACTCCAGCTATCAGGTGTATCAGCTCTGCAGGTGTTGGCTAAGCTGGTATACTGGTCAGATAATCTCTACAGCTATGAACAAACACCTTCTCTGCTGCTGCACACACATCTGCACTGGACCACAACCACCACCTTCTTCTAACTGTAGTTACTTTCTTGCTCCACCCCACACAAGTCTGACCAATAGGCAGGGAGAATGCTGTCACATGATTGGTTGTAATGCATTTTGGTGCATTCAGATTCAGAAGCACCTGGGAAACACTGCACGTTCACTAATTCAGGGACAAACAGACAAACTCAAGATGTGAAAACACCCTCAAAGCTGGATAGTGGACCAATTCAAGAACTCCAACACTGTTCTCGACTCATGTTTACACCGCTCAGCCCTCCAGACGAAGATCCACATGGTGAAGTTGTAAAACATAATGCCAACTTCAGGAGATGACGGTGTTGATACAGACAACAGCGCTCATCACCTCCAGACTCTTCTATGCTATGGGAATACAGGTTGCCATGGCAACCAGGCTTTTTTTATGTGCCAGTGTGTGCAGAAGGGGAGCTCAGACACAATTAGACAAAGGCCTGACAAGAAAGAATACAAGAAAAAGGACAGAAAGAGGAGAAGAAGGGAAGAAGAGAAGTAGGGGAAACAAAAAGGGTTGATCATGTTCACGTGGACAGAGCAGTAAACATGCACTGGACCTTTGGCCTTTAAACTGGGATTTAATTCCATTGGATCCTGAATAATGAAGCCTAGAAAACAGCAGGTAAATGCCCACAAAGTGCCCGATCTCAGGTTCTAACGGTTAAGGTTCCTGATAAACTGGATGTTGATACCAGTTGATACCAGAAGATATGAAATTAAACTATGATCACCTAAAAGCAGGCTGTACATTTACTGAAACACTATTAATCTGTCATCCACACAATCAGAACAAGTTTGTTTTACTTCCACATAGAAAAAGCATCTCTCAGGTAAGTCACTAATTATTTCCATTAAATCTCAACAGACTACAACGACTTGACTTCTAATACGTTCCTCTAAACAGCGTCCAGGCTCCCTCAGCCAATATTAAACAGCATAAAAGCTCCTTTATTCTGTAAACAACTGGGATTCAGTGCATTTTACAGATTCCCATCGAGGCTGACGCACAACATTCTGAAGCTACTCAGATGGTATTAGAAATGAAGACGTGAAGGCCAGATCTTTTAATTAAGCTATAATATGAACAGAGGTACGAATACCACTCGTAGAGCAAAGTGAGAACCCAGGACTCCGAGTACACACAAAGAACACTGTGATGATTCACCATCCAAACAGCGGAAGAGAAGAGAGTATCACAGGAGCAATGGAGTGCAGAGTAAAAGAATGAGAAGAGGACAAAGAGAAAGTAACATATGGACAAATGTGTTGGGACACTGCTCGCTCGTCGTTTCTTCACAATCATGAGGTTTTAAAAAGAGTTGATCGCTTTTGTTGGAGTCTCTGTCTCTGTCTCTGCTGCAGTGGAGGATTTGATGTTCTGATAAAATTCGCACAAATATCTGGTGTTTGTGACTGTCTATAAACACTTTTCTAATGTTCTGGTGAATGAACCTCCACAGGGCAGAACTGGCCGAGTTCTAAAGGTTAAAATGCCACAGAATGCATTTATTGAAGGTGTCCTAAACACAGACATAAGATATTAAAATAAAATAAAAATTTTGGTTGAATTTTGGTTAAATTTGTCCTCCACATTTAACACATCCACACACACTAACACACACATACACACACACACACACACACACACACACTAAAGTGAGTTCAAAGGACAAAGGGTGCAGAGGAAACAGTAAAATAGAGATGCGATGGAGGAAGCAAGGAGATGACAAAGACAAGTGAGGAAGAGTTGGGGAGAGTGAGAGGAGAAGAAGAGGACGAGAAGAGAAGGCTGATAAATATGGTGCCGGGGTCGTATGGGCAGTGTGATGCAGATCACAGCTGACTCTGCTATTGATCCCACTGGATGTGTAGAGCAGGGACATATAAGCACCGCTGTCTATCTTCTGCAGCAGAAATCCACACAATAGATCTGAATGAATCTGACAGTTATTCCCAGCAGACCTTAAACTCAATTCAGCTACTGAAAGGTCACTGAGCTTGAACTGTGAGGACATTCAAACTCATGAATTCATGAACATATGCTGAACAACGTCATAACACTTAGAACCCCAAGATCCATAACTGCGAACTAATGCACAGTTTCTGAACTTCATACTGCATTTCGAGATAGAGGAACCTCGCAGACATGACACATTACAACACACTACATACAATTTCCATTTGATCAGGAAGTGGGGCTAATGACATCACTGACCCAGGAATTGGGTTATGAAACGAAGGGAGGGCTGTAGGTTGCTCCTGATGTGGTATGAAACGCACAGACAGCGGCATGTACCTGCCACGCAAGTGCATCTCAGAGCTTTGAATGTCCCACCACAAAGAAATAAAGATGAGATTTGTGGGGCTCAAGAGAGAGACTATATAGCCATATTAAATCCAGCAGTGTGATGGCGTCTCGAATGTTTGTCTGAAGATGCAACATCACTGCAGTGGCATTAAATAAACCTTAACCATTAAAAGGTTGCTTTTAAAATGTCAGGTGACCACAGATGTGTTTGTGACAGACTTGAGCTAGAGTCTACCTGATTTAAGTCTTCTACAGGCTTCTCCTGGATCCCTTCAGACCCGTCAAACAGACAGCAAATGCATTAGTGTGTTTATCGTCATTGGAGCGATTAAGCTATGACACATGGACTCCCCTGCCGTGTCACGGTGGCCTCGGAGCAAAAGCTCATTACACTTTATCCATTGTAATTCCTCAGTCACACCAAACTCATTTACTTAATGTATGGGACATTAGTTACCTTCAACATAACATGATAGACAAGTAGCGGGTCAAAGTTCATTAGATGATATTTCAAGGGGATCATTAGAGGGCATAAGTTGAGATCAAAAGCACTTTTGATTATGTAAATGAGGCTACACTTTGAGCACATGATTTAGAGTTGATGAAAAATGCTCGACACATGAAGTGAGATCAAACTCGTATTAAACAGAAGTTTGGGATGTTTCTTCACCTCCATGAGGTGAGTACACAAATTCTCAAAGCCAGGCTGCAAACACAACCAAAGTGCCAAGTCATTCCACCAAACGGTGGAGAATTCTGATCAAACTTCTTATACCCATCTACCAGGTCCAGGATGGTAGTGGGTCCAGAGACAGCCTGAATCATTGAGGTGAGGCGGAATAGCCTCTGACAGGGCATCCAGTCTAGGCCAGGTTATCACACACACACCTGTGGAGCTCCAAAACTAGGAGCAGCAGTTCAAGCGTGTTTATCAAGCGGGGATCAATAGGTGATCTATATACATATCAGGTATTTTGTTGGACTGCCTATACTGATCGAGTCAGAGTCTGTATGCAAGTTGATCTGTACGCCCCTCTCTCTGATCAGTCCAAGAGTCTGCTATGCGAGTTGATCATCAGCGCCCCCTCTCTGATCAGTCAGAGTCTGTGCCCAGGTTGGGCATCAGCCCCGCCTCTCTGATCAGGTCAGAGTCCTGTATGCAGATTGATCATCAGCCCCCCGCCCCTCTCTCTGATCAGTCCAGAGTCATGCATGCCCAGGTTGATCATCAGCCCCGCCCCTCTCTCGATCAGTCAGAGTCTGCATGCAGAGTTGATCACTCGGCCCGCCCCTCTCTGATCAGTCAGGTTTGTATGCGGGGAGTTACAGGTATCAGCTCCGCCCCTCATCTCTGATCAGTCCAGAGTCTGTGTGCGGGTTGATCATCAGCTCGCCCCTCTCTCTGATCAGTCTGAAGTCTGTATGCAGGTTGATCATCAGCCCGCCTCTCCTGATCAGTCCAGAGTCGGTTATCATGCCGGTGATCATCAGCTCGCCCCTCTCTGATCAGTCAGAGTCTGTATGCAGGTTGATCATCGGCTCCGCCCCCTCTCTCTGATCAGTCAGAGTCTGTATGCAGGTTGATCATCAGCCCCGCCCCCTCTCTCTGATCAGTCAGAGTCTGTATGCAGGTTGATCATCGGCTCACGCCCCTCCTCTCTGATCAGTCCAGAGTCACCTTGTGGAGTTGATCATCAGCCGCCCCCTCTCTCCTGATCAGTGTCATGATGTGATCACCCTTGGACAATCCAATTACTGGGAGTTTACATACTATACAGGTCATAACACTGGTGTTGAATGGGTTTTAAAACACAAGTGTGAAATATCGGTCAGGATTGTTCATGTCCACATTCTTCTTGGTGAAGAATCTTCTCATATAGTTCTTATTCCTCAAACCATCTCTATTCAATGAACCTCCTCAGGAGTAACAACAAAACCCAAAGCTTCCAGCGTATTACTTATCTAAAGTACATAGTGTTCTCAACCCACGGAGAGGGTTCTAATAAGCCCAGAACCAAACTTGTTCACAAAGTGGGAGAAACACCGCTCCCAGGAGTGATCAATTAATTGTACAAAAGTACTCTGCAATTACTGATCCAGTAGGCTAAAGCGCACAGTCTGCAACTGAAGAACTTCTTCTCTTACCTACATGCCTACCGGCCTGCTTGATTCATCAGTAATTTGGAGTGTGTGAGTTGGTGAGACAATCGTCCTCAGTGCTCTCTCTCCCACAGGAGAGCGAGTTTTGCATGCACTTTATGAAGGAACAGGTCTTACTTTGAGAAACTCAGATTAGCATCTGTGGTTCATTTTCTTTGGAGGCCTTGTTTACGCGCTGGCTGTTTAAAGCCTCAGATGTCTTCAATTATTATTTTTATGCAAATAGATGATGTATTTACACTCTTACATCTCTTACAATTACAGCTGCATTCAATTTTAGCTATTACTGCAGATCATCTCAACATGCAGGTTGATCCCTGTTCACAATGGAACCAGAGCAATGAACATACTGGAAGCTCTTTTGGTCTTTAAGCTAGGATTTAATTCAGTTTGCAAACCAGTGAGTTTAGCTGGTTGGACTTCATGGATGCCATCCTGCCTATCATTCTGAGGTGCCTGCAGACTGGATTTCTGCCACTGATGGTAGACCAGTGAGTGTGTGCATCACCTGACTCTCTTTTCCAGAGTGAATTACAGTGGCATATAACAGAGGTAGTGTTCCAGAGGCAGTGTTAGGAGACTTGGTGCCTTTAGTTGCCCAGACTGAAACCGAACCCCAGTCTCCACATAGTGTGGTGGCTCACTGGCGGTACCTGTTGCACTACTGGTTCACCTCTTCTCAATGTGAATCAGTCACACACCACTGCCCAGGTGTTGCTCCCTGTCTGGCCTTGTCATGCAGTGTGCCAAACATACATGCCAGCCTACCACGTTCATAGAACATAACCACTGTGGCAGTCGCTGCTTTGCTTTGAACACTTTTCACTGATACTCCAGATGGTTAGGTGCTCAGGCTTGGTGTAAAGGTTAGAGTTGAGTATGAGTTGGGTTGCATTGCGGTCAAGTTTGAGTTCAGGTAAGGTTTGCGTTGAGGGGTTGGGTTGGGGTTAGGTTGCAGGGTTCGTTAGGGTTGGGTTGGGGTTACGTTGTGGTTGGATTGGGGTTGTTAGGGTTAGGTTGAGGGTTCTACGATTAGGGGTTGGAGTTAGGATTACGTTAGGGTTAGGTTGAGTTACGTTGTGATTGGGTTAAGGTTACGTTGGGGTTAGAGTTAGGGTTAAGTTGTTAACATTCTCTGTTTGAGTTTCATGTGTTAGTAAGTTGGATATATGTAGGGAGGATCTCTTTGTCTTAAGACTTTTGCAGATTTGTTACGTCCTGTTTCCTGGGCTTCATAACTCAGGATCAGAGTGAACTACAGACATGATACATGTATGTCCAGCTCAGATTATTATAGAACAATGACAAAAATTCACTGGTTTTGAACTAGATAATCCCAGTTTAAATGCAAGAACCTTCCAGTGCATGTTTAGTGCTCTGTCTACATGAACATGATCAACCTGCATACAGACTCTGACTGATCAGAGAGAGGTGGCGGGGCTGATGCTCAACCTGCATACAGACTCTGACTGATCAGAGAGAGGCGGGGCTGATGATCAACTGCATGAACTCTGACTGATCAGAGAGAGGGGAGCGGGGCTGATGATCAACACCGCCTGAACTCTGACTGATCAGAGAGAGGGGCGGGCTTTATTGATCAACCTGCATACAGACTCTGACTGATCAGAGAGAGGCGAGGCTGATGATCAGCCTACCAGACTCGGCTGAGTCAGAGAGAGAGGCGGGGCTGATGCTCAACCTGCGCCTGAACCCATGACGTCAGAGAGAGGAAGTGGGGCTGATGCTCAACCTGCCTGGTGTCGTGTCAGAGGTGGGCTAGAGTGCTAACTACCACGCGACTCCTGCCCAGTCAGAGGCGGGGCTGATGACATTACTGAAAATTAGAAGGGAGGCTCTCTTTCTTTGCTCACACAGTGTTAAAATTTCAGAATAAAAGTCCTGAGAAGGGATAATACTGATATGTACATACCACAAATAATAAAGGACATTCAGGTTGTTTTTTATTTTATCTGCTGTTAAGTATTTAGAAAAATGTCTGAGATATAAATTAATTTAGTCCTTAAAAGCAAAAAACAAACATGGAGAAGTAATGTTTGGTCAAAACAATTGTTCATCTCAAATGAAAATATAAAGTAGTCTGGGTTCACCTGACAATAAGAGTATGTGGGAGGAGTGACTGTCTCCTAGAAATGCTGTTATAATGTTCTGGTGAATAAAAGAACATCAAGCTAAGAAAACACCCCACAGACTGAAGTTGAGTTCTGAATGTTAAGGGTGATTTTAGTTTTAAAGCACTCTAAAATGAGTCTTCTATTCAATTAACCAAGATTCAAATCTGCAGCTACTGGCGTGGCTTTCCTTTTCTAGGACAACGGCAGGTTACTGGGAGCTAGTTCTGCTTGAGGAACTGTAGCGGTCACATCACGGAGAAACAAACAAACAAACAAAGAAACAATAGTTTGTTTTTTTCAGATGATCTCGTGTGTTAACCTTCCATGGCGAGAACTAATCCTCATTTCAAAAAACACCGGGCTAATTGAGTGTCTCGCGGTGGGCTCCGTCGAGATTGTCATTAATTTGGAGGAGAGAACAAGCGCCAGCACTGCAGAATCTTGGGAAATGGCTTTCGGTTAGATTTTCGGAAACAATCTGCCAAACAGACGTGTACGACTGATGTTAATAGCGCGGGACCGCTCGTCGAGTCGGGGGTGAGTGCCATACTCACGCACTTCGGGAAGAATATGGCAGCTCTGTACTGGTGGCGCTGAGCTGCTCTGATAAAGTGAAATCATCTGCAGCGTTTGCAGCAATAGGTGGAGCCAACCTTTCACCTGAATTATGGCATCGTCAGTACCAACAGTAATACTCTGTAGAACCCAGGCATTCACTCTCTCTGGGAATCACAGCTGCAGGATTTGATTGTGCTTTGATTTCATGTATTTCATTTTACTTACCTGGACTGTCTATTTAAGCCCATCTTCTCACCTCCACTATTGGTCTACTGTACATGGAGCTGCAGCTACATCAACCACTGGTCAAACTGCTTCCCACCTGACTGACCGACCACAGTACAGATGGTCTTGGACACTGTTCCAGTGAATGAAAAGCCACACCAGTGAAATGATGAATCAGTCCCCTCATGGAGCACTACCTGGCTGCTCCCTGCCAGCAGATTAGGCGTCACAGGGCGCTGCCACAGGGTGCTATCAGCTGGACATTTCTGGTTGAGTGAACTGTTCTCAGTCAGCAGATTATGAGGTTTCGCTGCTCAGCAGCACTGCCTGCGTCTCATCCACTCTAAACAAACGATAGATGTCTCTCTTTCTTTAACATTATACAGTTTGTCCATCAGATATTATCTTTTATATAAATGATCAGTTTTCCGTCTCGTTCTCGTATACGACTGTTCTTCCCAGCAGAGCAGACTTGTCTCTGACTCCTGTACTCAAGTTCTCTCGTTGTCCTGCCTGACTTCTGAAAGTTATTCAGAGATCATCCAAGACTTGCGCTGGTCTGCGTGATGAACGCAGCCGAGAGACTGATTGATGTGGCTCTTTGGTGAGATGCTGAGGGATGAGGACTCTCCCCCGCTGTGTGTGTGTTTCCTTTTCTGGTGGAGCAGGTTAGCGTCAACAAGCTCTAAAACATCATTAAACATCTCCTGTCATCTTCCATCTGTTCAACATTTATCCACAGAGAGAGACAGAGAGAGAGAGAGAGAGACAAAGGCAGAGAGAGACAGAGAGAGAGAGAGAAGAGGCAGAGAGAATAGAAGAGGGTAGAGAGAGGGCAGAGAGAGAGAGACAGAGAGGGCAGAGAGAGAGAGAGGACAGAGAGAGAGGGAGACAGAGAGGGTGAAGAGATAGAGAGAGAGAGAGGGCAGAGAGAGAGAGAGAGAGAGAGAGAGGCAGAGAGACAGAAGAGAGGCTGGGAGAGAGAGAGAGAGACAGAGAGAGAGATGAGCAGAGAGGGCAGAGAGAGAGAGAGAGAGAGAGAGAGAGAGAGGTAGTAATAGAATAAGGGAGAGAGAGTGTAGAGAGTTGATGGAGGGGTTCAGGGGGGGTACAGGGGGGTTTCCAGGCTGATAGAATAGCCCATTCAGCCTGCTTTAACCCTACCCCAGCCATTTCTATACTTAGCTTTTGAATACACTGCCCAAAGTCAGAAAAGTGGAATAATCTTAGATCACATCACGTTGTGGCTTATTCTGTTCAAAGCTCTCAGCTGCCTTCAGTAGACTGCAGCTGCTGTGATTAAACAGGCCCATTCACCCACAGTTTTAAAGTTTAATTTCCTCTTGTTTGCCTCTGCATTGTTGTTTACATTAGGATCTCCCCTCACCCTTACCACACCCCTCCTGCCAGCTCACCACACCCACCACGCTCAGCCTGCCACCTGCTTCCTTCACTTCTCCTCTGTGTACATCAGCCCCGGCGTTACCTGAACACCACGGGGGGAAAGAGAGAAAATCACTCACAGACAGCACAGCCTCTCTCTCGCTCTGCTTGCTCTCTCTGACCTCATTCCTCATTTTCTCCTTCTCATTCCAAACCTGTCCTCTCTGCCTCTCTCTCTCACCCTCACTCCTCTTTTGTCCACCTCACACCTCCTTCGCCTGTTCCCTGTTGGAGGCTGGTCTTTCTGAAGGCTCCTTGTTTCTGAAGATGGTGGTGATCCAGCAGTTTGTTTCTCATCTGCTCTCCGTAAAGCTGTAAATACAGAAGGTCACCGGTGGGTCACCCATGTGAACTTGTCTTTCATTTCCCAGGCTGACTTTCAATGCAGTGATGTGGCCTCCCCTAATACAAGTCTCAGCCCTTCAGAACTTTCTTTAGAGGACATCCAGAGCCAGTCGACTCTCAGCCTATCAGATCAACCATTTCCTGTAGCGCTCTGATGAGAGGAATAGTGTCAAGCTGTCCACAGAGTTAGACAGAGGGCAGAGAGAGAGAGACAGACAGAGAATAGAGAGAGAGAGAGAGACAGAGATAGAGAGAGAGACAGAGAGAGAGATGAGGGAGATAGAGAGAGACAGAGAGAGAGACAGACAGAAATGAGAGAGATGGGAGAGACACTGAGGTCTTCAAATAGACATATGCCGGCCTTTGGAACCTCCCTGGCCAGATGTTACTGTAGATCATATCAACCCTCACACTGAGACATTACTATGAACACTCACTGATTACTGTTTATTCATCCCAAAATGAGTTTGATGCTACAAGCTTGGCACCTGTTTTTGGGAAGGTTCTCTCATTGATCTTTGCAGAACCTCTCAAGCTCCATCAGGTGGATGGAGTGTCTGTGCACAGCCATTCTTAGATACCTACAGAGATGTTCAATCAGGTTCAAGTCTGGGTTCATGTCTGGGACACAGTAGGACATTGACAGACTTGTCCTGAAGACCTTCCTTTGTTATCTTGGCTGTGTATAGGGTCATTGTCCTGTTGGAAAATAAACCTTCATCCCAGTCTGAGGTCCAGAGCACTCTGGAGCAGGTTATCATCAAGGACGTCTCTGTACATCATTACAGTACTCTTTCCCTTGACCCTGCCTGGTCTCCCAGTTCCTGCTCCAGAAGAACATCCCCACAGCATGATGCTGACACCACCATGCTTCACTGAAAGAATGGTATTGGCTGGGTGATGAGCAGAGCCTGGTTTCCTCTAGACATGATGCTCCACATTTGGTCCATAAAGTTCAATCTGTTTGTTTCTCGTGGTCTTGAGTCCTTTAGGTGTCTTTTGCAGACTCCACACAGACTGTCCTGCCTTTTACTGAGGAGTGGCTTCCGTCTGGACACTCTATCATACAGGCCTGATTGGTGGAGTGCTGCAGAAATGGTTTTCCTTCTGGAAGGTTCTCCTCTCTCAGCAGAGCAACACTTCGGACTCTATCAGAGTGGTTCTTGGTCACCTCACAGCCTCATCTGAGCTCTCTACAGATGGTTTCCTTAGACTACATGTTTGGTTTTATGCTACAGCCTGCACTTTCTACAATGACACCTCATATAAACAGGTGTGTCTTTACAAATCATGTCCAATAAACTGAACTGACCACAGATGTCAAATCAAACTGTAGGAACATCTGAAGGATCATCAAAAAATCTCATCTCACTATATTATTAGATGCATTATTTTATGTTTTATATATATATATATATATGTACAGTTTACCCAGATTGTTTATTATTCATGTATTTTTATATCCATAGTTATTGTTATTATAGTTCTCAGTAATTCATTTTTCCATTTTAATCGTCTATAAATAATGAATATATCGTTTATTAAATATAAAATGATCATTTGAGTCCTTCTTATCCCAAAACCACGTTCGTCAAAACGATGTAGAGACCATATGATCAGACCCATCGTTTATTCACTGCTTCTGAATTTGGACGCTGGGTGGCAAGGGTGCCTCATTTCTTGGTCAGGAACGGTCACAGTTCTGACCGCTGCCCCCTTCAACCGACAGACCTCTGTCCCTGTCTTTGTCCCGTGCCGTTCTCTGTCCCCCGGTAATACAGTAGCTGCAGTCGAGCCGTCTGCTCTGGTGTTCTCTCTGTGCAGATACTGTGCTGCTAAAACTCGCAGATAATTGCAATAAATCCATGCTTCTCACTGGGGGGCTTCTTGCGTAACCCTGCTCTCCCGCGACACCGTTTATTCAAGCTCAATATTAGGCTGAACACTTCCTAGAGATAAATTGAAACAGTATTCATTAAGAAGCCGTTGACCCTTGTGTTGGTGGCGGCCACGGTTATAAACGAGCAGAAGCTGAATATGCTGGAGTTCTCACTTCTGCAGGGCGGGCAAAGCTGTTCACTCACACACACACAATCATTTCCCTTTACACATGAAGTTCTGACTGTCCACCTAAACGGTTCACCCGTGTTAAACGAGGAGATATTTGGACGTGAGGCGTGGGACGCCGCATTCAATATAAGAAGACAGAGAAAGCAACCACAGCATCTGTGCTCACATGCAGTTACAAAATGACACCATCATAGCAGCAGCCACCTAGAGCCCACCCGTACCCACCACCTACCATCACTCCCGTTGCCACTGCCATCTCACCTACCGTGTACACCTCCTATAAGTGCCTCGGGCTGTGGCTGGACAGCAAGTTGGACTGGACATGTAACATCGACCACCTGTACGGAAAGGGACAGAAAGGGACAGAGCAGGCTGTACTTTCTGAGGAGGCTACGGTCATTCGACATCTGCAGGAAACTCCTGTGGATGTTCCAATCAGTCTATGGTCGCCAGTGTCCTGCTTTCTACACTGTATACGTTGTGCTGGGAGGACAGCATATCAGAAGGACACACACAGGCTGGACAAAATGATCAGGCGAATTCAGCTCTGTGGTTGGAACAGGCACAGACTCTCTGGTGTCATTGGCAGAAGAGGGGCTGTGAAGAAGCTTCACTGGACATTATGGGCCGTGCCAGTCATCACTCTACACCTGTCATCAGCACCAGAGGAGCCTGTTCAGTGAGAGACTGTCCCTTCAGTGCAGGACTGTCAGACTTAAGAAATCTTTCATCCCATGCGCCATCAGACCTCAGACCTCCTCTGGAGGAGAGGAACAGGAGGATGGAGGATGGGACAGTGGAACAAGCAGTGTTTTCCTGCAACCACCTTCGACCATACAACCATTCAACTAATAACCCCGCCTCAAGTGGGCTAACCATCTCTACCTCTGCACCCCTCGGACCATCCTGGAGCACCCCACTGCCTCTGCCTGCCCTTAGACCACCCCAAATATCCCCCTGCCCGTCATCCAACCTCGACCCACAATAGTAATCGACCACCCTCAGCCCACCCTCAGCCCACCTGTAGCCACAGCCAACCCTCAGTCAACCGTGAGCCCACAAATTACCATCACACTAGCCAATTCTCTCTCTCTCTCACCTACACACACACACACACACACACACACGCACACACACAGTTATGCACTCTTGCACTCTCAGTCTCATTTACTCTGTTCAAATGATGGATGAAAATGCATACATAGTCCTCACCCTGTCCCATTCACACTGCTCAAATAATGAACAGAAGTCTCTCTTTACTCACACAAACACACCCAGTTCATCAGCTCTCGTTAGGACAGGTTAACGTTCTTAATGTACGTTTAGAGTACGAGATTTTATCAGCTTGGACCGTTTTCTATTGGTCTGTTCATCACCACCTGTTCACACACAGTGTAGTGGACAGAGCTCCACATACTGATTTGTTTACAACGCCAGCTGCTGTAACTACATCTGCTATCAGAGGTCTGGAGTGTGTGTCCACCTTTACCATCAGAGAGAGGGTGGGGCTGATGATCGCCTGCATACAGACTCTGGCCCAGTCAGAGTGGGGCTGATGATCAGCTGCATGCAGACTCTGACTGATCAGAGAGAGGGGCGGGGCTGATGATCAACACTGCATACAGACTCTGACCTTGATCAGAGAGGGGCGGGGCTGATGATCAACCTGCATACAGACTCCTGACCCCCAGTCAGAGAGAGAGGGAAGCGAGGCTGACGATCAGCCTGCACACAGACTCTGACTGATCAGAGAGGGGCGGGCGGCGATCAACCTGCACACGAACTCTGTTGATCAGGAGAGAGAGGCGGGGCTGATCAATCAACCTGCACACAGACTCTGACTGATCAGAGGAGGGTCAGGGCTGATGATCAACCTGCATACAGACTCTGACTGATCAAGGGAGGAGGCGGGGCTGATGATCAACCTGCCTGAACTCAGCTGATCAGAGAGAGGGGGCGGGGCTAATAGTCTGTATGTGTGTTTCACTGTGTGGATAGTTAAATACGGAGGACAAATTTAACATTGATGATACATTTCCAGCAGGATTTCTGACACATGAAATAATTCTGTTGTCCTTATCAGTTAAATTAGGGTTGAGGTTAAAGCTTTATAAATACATCAAATTGAATTTGCTTTGTTGTTGTTTTTCCGCTGATGATTTTGGATCTAAATCTTCTCCAAGCCTACTATGATGACTATTTATGTGGAAATGAAGATGGTGTCCTAATGTTCTGTACACACAATGTTTATCCTACATTTTAAACCACTTATGAGCCTCCTTCTTATGTTGGGATTGATTAGAGCCTCACATCTCCATACAGCATCTCCTCCTGCCATCCTCCATCACACACACACACACACACACACACACAAATTGACACCCCTTTAAGAATCCCCTTTCCGCAGCTGGCAGGGAGGGTAGGGGTGCATGTGTGGGTGTGTGTTCTCTGAAACTAATGTGACAGCTCCCACTATGCTGTTGTCACATTAATCATTTCAATAATCATGTTTGCTCTAAAAGTTTTTTTTGGAACAGATCAACATTATTAGAGTGGCTGATCAAGGCTGGCTGGCAGCTCAGGGTCATTAATAATGCAGTGGCACGCGGGAGGAACTGTCACACACACACACACACACACACACACACACACACGCACACCTACTATTAAAGATTTTATCAGCCTCAAGTTTGGATTTGTAAATGTGGAGGCTCAGAGATACTACACAGATGATCCGGGACAGACAGGAAAACACACACCAGAGTCAGATTTGGAACCAGGAAGTGCGGCATTTCAAAAGCCAGTTGAAGGCCCTTTGGATCCTATCAGAGACATTGAGACACTAACTCCACTGTGATACCAGAAACGAATGAAGTGTTGAATATCACAGATACACAGCTCTCAAATGCTAAGTGAAAGGTCAGACATCATCTATTCAACTCTTGCAGCAGGCCTGGTGTCTCTAGTCTTCATAACTCAGGATCAGCGTAACATACAACCATGATACACATATAAATAATCAACCACAGCATGACCGTGTGTTCAAGCCCGGTTTAAAGACCAAATGAGCTTCCAGTACATGTTTACTGCTCAGTCCACTGTACATGCTCAACCTGAGAGGGGGGCGGGCGGCTGACCGTCACTGACCAAATATTGGGTTATAGAGGAGAATGAGATGGGAGGGGCTGTCTTGATTTGCTCACACAGTGTTCAAGTTTCAGAATAAAAGTCCTGAGAAGGGATAATACTGTATTTTGAAGAACTTATAAATATCCTTGTCGATCTAATGATTATATTCTATTCAAAAGCTCAAAAACACTCTGGATGATCAAACTGAATTTCTGAGGAATCAAGTGTTTTAGTCCATATAAGCAAAA